>QKZZ01002049.1:0-16551 GCA_003521265.1 Cetradonia linearis
TTTTCGGAAAGAACCACATTTAAAATAATAGGGGTAAGGAGGCGTTATGTTCCGGAAGACTTGGCTCCGACATCCGATCAACCCATGCTGACCTGAGATCCTACACATTCATCATTCAATTGTTAGCGGTCAACAACTCTGATTTACCGATATCTACAGCTTTTTTGAAGCTACCTTTCAGAATAACAAGCGTCCCAGTCACCAGTTTGGAAAAATTTCACCACTTCGGAAACAACGCTGCAAGCAGGAAAAATGGCCCCAGAAGAAAGAGTCAAGAAGCGACCAAGTAACACCCCGTGCTTCTCATTCGCTGCCTCGGAATCACTCCACCACCTCAAATCATCTACTGACACATTGCTATCCAGGGACTCAATCATGTCCACCGCCAGAGCTTCCACAGTTAGTCGCCGAGCAGCACGTTCCAATACCGTCCACCGACAAGGATACACAGAGATTGGTCGTTATTTTGTCCAATGCAAGTTTAGAAACGTATAAAGCCTCTCATGGCGGCCGGGGGGCAAACATGCGCGACGAAAAATACTCCCTTCTGAACAGCGACGAGCATATTGGTGTCATGCGGAAGATGAACAGAGATATCAGTGATGCGCGGCCGGATATAACACATCAGGTTTGCTATTAACAATCTCCCGAATAATATTTTTGCATCCCTGTGATCGTTGCTGAGCATTGTCTAGTGCCTCCTCACATTACTCGACTCACCAGTGAACAAGGCCGGGAAGCTGCAGATCTATATCCACACAGCTAAAGGTGTCCTAATTGAAGTCAGCCCCACGGTCCGCATTCCCCGAACATTCAAGCGCTTTGCGGGTCTTATGGTGCAGCTTTTACATCGACTCTCCATTCGATCAACCAATTCGCAAGAAAAACTCCTTAAGGTCATCAAGAATCCTATTACCGATCACCTACCTCCCAACTGCCGTAAGGTCACGCTCAGTTATGACGCAGATGTTGTTCGGGTCAAAGACTACGTATCGGATCTGGGGACCAAACAGAGCGTTTGCGTCTTCGTAGGTGCAATGGCCAAAGGTAACGACGATTTTGCCGACAGCTTCAAGGACGACACCATCAGTATAAGCAACTACAGCTTAAGTGCTAGCGTGGCATGTGGCAAATTCTGCAATGCCGTCGAAGATGTCTGGAACATCGTCTAGTCGCCAAGGTAGGTATACCCGTCCACTGACGAAGACTCTCATCGATTCTCGGGTCATGCTTGACCGAGGCTTTGGCGGGCAAAGCACTAGACGGAAAGAGAGGTTCATTGTGTGACATCCATGAAAGCTACGATACCAACATCAAAGCTCCGTTGTGGATAGTCGCAAACTGCGTTGAGGCTTGTGGACTGGCTCTGTTTTTGCAACAAGAACATCGAGGTTCAACAAGACTCAAGGCGCCTTTGCGCCTGTGTGGAGCACTTCAACTTGCTCCAAGTTTCTTTTACTTTCATTCGCGGCGTTACTGTCGTGAGCTGTCCATTGCTTGTTTACGCTAGCATGGTATCTCTTTGCAAATCGAGAAGACGGGGCACTCAAACCGCGCCTTGCCATACAAATGTATTCGACAAAGTCTTGCGACTGGGCTAATGAGAAAGAATTTATTCCACAGAGCAAAATTTCCGTGCCTTCTCGGAGACTCCCGGGTGCACTTTCATATTGCCATTGTTAAGTGTTGACGTTCTTACAGGTGAAATGAGTTGACTTGTACTAACGCTAGGCGACTTTCTCAACGAATAGGGCTTCCTGCGACGGACCCTTTCTGTCGTCGCGCAGGATCTTAGAAATTTAGCTGCATATCTTCTACGTGGCTTTCTTGAAGAAATTCCAATCGGACATCACGAGTAGTGCGAGGCACGAATCAGGGCAAGATCAACTGACGGTGTCAGCTATTGCCCCGGTTGGCAACTTTCGCCCTGAAGCTAAGCATCGATTTAGCCACAAGCTTCAAGATCCAGATTCGATCAAAAGTCGTCGAACTTTGGCAGCAAACACATTCGCTTAGTCCCCAGTGTCTCCAACGGCCTACGCTTTCCGAGCTTCCATCCGTCGTTGAAGGGACTTTGGCCTGCCACATGAGTCACTTGACCCCCAATGCCTCACTAATATCTTGAAAGGGCCGGCTCGTATCGGCCATAGTCCTGCTTCTACTCCTGGACAACCCTCTCACAATATGGCATCAATACATTAACTAAAGAAACCCGAAACTTCACTTATCCCTCTTCCTACTCAGTTTGGGCTTTAGCAAAGCTAGACTAGGCTACAGCGCCGGTTTTCAAGCGCCTAGCCTTATTTAAGGTGACCTCATCCCCAACTCCTGCTACTCTCTTACCGCAACAATGTACTACGACAAAGACATTAGAGCCCCCAGCATCCGTATTGACGACCCAGATGATCAACGGGTCTTAGCATGGCAACGGGATGTCGCCAAAAGCACAGCCTCTAAAGTCTCGAGGCCGGCAGTCCGAGTTGAGCCTATTGAACAAGTTCCACCACAGATCGTCGTAAACCAAATTGTCCAACCTGCCGTTGTTGTCACTAGGGTCAGATCAGAAGAACTGAAACCTACAGACGAGATCAGCACCAGAGCTATCGTTGGTACTATCCTTGGTGCCACGGCAGGCGCTGTCGTCGCTTATGCTATGACCAAAGGTGATTCTGAAAGTCATCAGCAACCACCAATTCGGCGAAATATTACCTACCGAACAATCGAAGCACCTGCCGCCCAAGACTTGGTCCGTCAAGATGTCATTACCAGAAAAGCTCCGCCACCCAGTAGATCCGCCGTTCGAACCATACCCATTGAGTCAGCCCCTCGTACACAAGTCAACACTCTCCCCCCACCTTCAAAGCATTTTCGGCGGTCATCTCATACGATAATACGAAGCGCCGACGCCGGCCCGGTTATTCAAACAAATAGCGGAACAAGAATCTCAATCGGCGAAGCGCAAGGCTCTCGAACCTCGCACACCTCCTCAGGCTCAAGAACGATCCGACAAGCAGACCTATCCCCTCAACCACCTACAGTTGTGACCGTGAAATCCGCCAAAGACATCCCCCTACCGGCCAGCACTATTAGCAAAGTGCGAGAAGAACCACAGATAGACGACCGCTCGGTACATCCACACGACAGCGTCAGTCAAGTCAGTACAAGGAGACGTGGGAAATCAAAACATCGCCACAGGGGTAGCAAGGCAGGGAGTGAAAAGGACCATGGACATAGGAGCGAGAATGGGAGCAAAACTGGCAGTAAGAGGGAATCTGCGAGTAAGGTTACTGCGGTGAGGAGCCCTGGTATGAGAGGTGCTCTTGGTTTTTAAAGATGGTGATGGACACTTGCAGAATGCGTGATCCAGACATTGCATAAAGCATAGGAGGGGTTATCGCTTTGTCTTTTGTACGGTGTGTGATCCAGATGGAGCACCATGCCATATTGTTCGAAGCCTTGGTGACGGCCTTTTCCTACGAGAGCATTCAGGAGGGTGCATGGTCTAGGTATGGGACTATTTGGAGTTGTGGGAAGCTTAGTTGATGGTACTGCTCGGTCTTTTGCACGGTGCATGGTCCAGACATAGCACGATGCTGGCACAACTAGAAGGATCTATAAAGGAAGGCATTTGTTTTGCGTTTGGAATGTCCTAGATGCATTTCTTTTCATGGATTAACGTTCTAGCTATACAGGGGCATATCATATATATTCACATCTCACTAATATCAAATATTACCCTCCTCAACGTGCTTCTATCTGCAAAGTTCACCGCTCATTCCCCTGGATCCACAATAGCTGCCGCACTAAGCGCTCCCAACTCAGTATTGTACAGCGGCATCCTCCCCCTTCCCCCCACTCCCCCATTCCTTTAACCATTGCGCCGGCTCCTCCTCAACCATCAACCCACTGTCCCTCTTACTACTCCCGCCACTACTCGCCTTTCCAGCAGAAGTCGGCCGACTTGAAGGCACCACATACCGTCTCGTGAACGTAGATTCCGGCATCGGTACTTCCAACATACCGCCCGGAAGATCACCCGTAGCTGAAGTCCTCATGAATTGCACGGTAGGCTGTACACTCTCCTTGCGTTCAACTTCGAAACTCGTTTGACTTGGTACACCATCCTCCAGTGTCGTAGTAGAAGGACCTAAATCAACATCCGCAACGCGAATCTGAGACGTCCAGTGACGAGTCAGTGTACGTTTAAATCGTGCCCAAGAGCCCAGATCATCGTATTCGGAGTCCTCAGACACTTTCTGTATGGTCTTCTTCGGATCATTCCAAAATGATATAAGGCGCCACTTCAGTCTATCAAGCACACCCTGCGGACTAACATGGTCATTTGGCCCAGATCGAGTCCAGAGCCGTGGATAGGTGGTCGCGAGCTCGAAGAACAGGTGTTCGTAGATGCCGCGCTGGTAGGGAGTTTGCCGGCGGCGCGCGAGGAAGTGCTTGATGCCGTACCAGAGGACGAGGACGATGATCATCATTGGAATTGCGGAGGCGAAATACCAGCGTATGCTGGGGTCGCCTTGGAATATGTTTACGTTCATTCCGAAAAAAGAAGATATCTGGTTTTGTTAGCGGGGATTTGCGGGACCGGAGAGAACAGCTTGCGAATGTTAAGGGTAGGAAAATGAATGTTATCCAGCTGTTTAATAGTTTAATAGTAAGTGTCAGCATATGTAGAAATGGCATCAGTCTGGTATGGAGAAAGAAGTCCACGAAATACCTTAATCGCCACATGCTCGTACTGAGCTGTAGGGAGTGTCTACTGTCCCTGATCCCGACCGATTTGTACATCAAGTCAGCTAGATTAGCTGTAGGCTTGGTGAGATCCTCCTGTATCAAGCCGTTAATCTTCTCCATGTCGCCCAGACCGGTCTCTAGCCAGTTGTCGTCAACCTCCGGCTCGCTGAGAAACTCTTTCAGGTTGGTCTGCATTTCTTTGACTACTGACAAATGGACGGCTATCAGTCGCTCGACCTTAAGCCACATACTGGAGTTCGTCCAAAGCTCCGGAGCTCGAGACTCATCCGCTGGCTGCTCGTAGATTTTCTCTTCAAGGATAGCCACATGCGTGTTACACACATCGATGAAATCTTCCCAGGTCTCGGCAATGCCCTTCCATATGTCTGAAAGGATTATCTTCATGCATTCTAGAGCCAGGCTATTGTCATTAGATGTGTTCTGAGATTCGTAGGCCAAATAGAAAGGTAGCCGCCGCCATCTTGACTCCCAATGCTGGCGTGCGGTTATGATTGTGTCTTCGATTGAGCCGGACTGTGAGTTCTCGAAAATGATAATTGTGTTGCCGTTGTCCAATGTCTCTACTTGTGGAACGTAATGCTTAGGATTGTTCTTGTCTTTACCCTCTCGGTAGGGACTTTCCAAGAAGTCGGGTACGTCCTGTGCGGGCTCCATATGCTGTATGTAGCAGCTTAGCCTCTGAACATACACATCGAAGCCATATCTCGGTAGATCGTCTTCATCATAACGGTTCAACTCAAACAACCTATCTGTAACATCCCGCTCTTTATCTGTTCTCGAAGTTGGACGAGGATATTTCCTGAGGTAATCAAGGCCAAATGAAGTCCGGCTGATACCCCTCCATGGATCGTGTGTAGCCTTCCAAGACTTCCCACTCATGAAAGGCTTTCCACCCCTCCTCTCCGGACGCTTATATTTGACGTACTTTCCAAAGTCGGTACCAACAAGATCGTCCCGTGGTGTAATGTTGAATTTGTGGAGAAGGAACCGAGTCGCCCAGTCAGCGTTCTGGCAGTGCATCACGCGGAGGACAGCATCGGCGCAACGATCAGGCTGTAGTAATACGATCAGGAGCTATCGCGGATATAAAGAATATGGAGCATCACATTAGAATATAATCTTCGCAGGCCCTCGATTGAACCGATCTCCTGGGTAGCGACCTTTCGCATACCCTCTTTGCTTAAGTCTGCAACTAGTAAGTGGCAGATATCGACCAGCCTCGCCCAATGGCTCTAGATGAACACTCAAACGTGACCTGTGAGTGGCAACGTACCTTGTTTGATGTAGTCAATAACAAGGACTCTGCCACTCCTCAGACTCTCCGGTGTATTGTACTCCTTATGCCATTTCAAACCCGGACTTCTGGGCCGTCTCTTCCGCCCTTGTGGCCCTTTGGACAGAAGGAATTGCATAGCTGAGTAGGGTGAAGGTGCAATTTCTGGCCGGAATCCATCTTCGAACATGTCGGTCTGCAGTGCCTTCTCTGGAGAAGTACTTGCTATTTCGAGTAAGGTCAGCTAGGTGCCTTGAGCATAGAGATGGTTTCACCTTTTGTATGAGATTGCTCTGCATAGAGTTGTTCGCTCTTCTCCTGCCTGTTAGCTGAGCCCCGGCCTGAAGTATCTCTTAATTGGCTCATGTTGCATGATTTGAGATAGAAACAAATCTGGAGAACGAGATTTGAAATAGCATTAATTCGCTATTTACTATTTATATAATAAGTCCTCGCATAGCCTACCTCACCAGACAGTGCAGCGCATGGGGTGTTTTAGCGTTCTGCGAAATAACGAGCTCAAGGCCGTGGTGGCTATGTTTCACACAACCATTTGATCAATATTCATAGGCATTCAAAAGCAAGTCATCTCTTATCAATCTTGTATCTTTCCTCGGAGCTATGACTGCTTGATTCCATAGTGTTCTATATTCCCCATATTTCTCAATCTACACCTTCCGCCTCGTTATAAGCCATACTATACCACCATGAACAACAATCCAAGTGCCCCTGCCCGTCAGGGTCAACCGACACTCCAGAATTTGATTAGACCAGAAATTATCCCAACCCTACAATGGTTCCCCGAGGAAAACAAGGAGCAATATCGGGAAGGGGTCGCCAAATTGTGGTCCCGGATTGAGAACAGCCCTGAGAACTCTGCGGATTACCAGCAGGCATACAAAAAATTGGTGGAAGTTACTCTGAATATTAAAAACAAAATGCAAAGAACAAAGGATGCTGCTATGGCTCAACAGAACGGTGCTCGACCCATGAGTTCGGGCCAGCCAGGTCAGCCGGATGGGCGACCACCAACACAAGGTGGTGGTGGTCAACTACCGGCTCAGGAGTTGTCTGCCAGGGTTATTGAGCAAGTACGAAAGCTCAACATTCTCCCACCGGTCGCTGTGGCTGCCCAAGGACCGGAGAAAGTCCGTTTATGGATACAAGATGCTCAGAATAAATATGCAAGCCACCTACAAAGACTTGATAATGCTGATAGGCAGCTCAGAGAACTTTCACATAATGTAAACCAAAGGCAAACGCAGGGTCGACCTTTGACCCAGCCAGAAATGGAGCAGGCGCGGAAGCAAAAGGAACATCTCGAGCAGGGTCAAAAAGAGACGAGGGAGTTCCTCAGCCGATTCCAGCAGCAACAGGAAGCTTTAAAGGCTCAACAGGCACAAGCTCAATCTGGAACTGGACATGAAGCTGGTCAGAACACTTCTCAAGCTCCAAGCGCCTCAGCACGTGCCCAGGAACACAAACCAGGCTTGAACACTCAATCGCAAATAAAGGCCGAACCTCCAAATCAACCGCATACAGTGAGCTCTGCAGTTGATGCTGCAAGAAATCAGGCGAACCAATTACCACGGTCTGCGATGAGTCCACAAAATCTCGGACAGCCATCGCAACTTCCTCAAAAGCAACCCCCTATCTCACGGCCCCAAGCAGCCCAGAACCAGAATTCGAACTCCCACCCACCGTTGAACGTGAATACAAACGCTCGTCCTCTGGATCACCAACACAACTCCCCACACGTTGGTCCTACCCAGCCAACAAACCTGCCTCAAGAACCTGTCCCCTTATCTCATCAAGCCGCGATGGAGCAAGCACGCTCCTCCTACTCCCAACCCAGTGTTCATCAAGTCACGCCTCTATCAGCCACTCATGGTCATCCTACTGATACACGAAATCAACAAAATACGGCGAGGATGCCGATTCCCAAAGAGCTTAATGTGGCACCTCTGCAGCCCGTACCCATGGGCTCTTCCAGACCTACCCTTACTAATGGACCAGGGCCTATGGGACCTATGGGACAACCTCCTATCACGAGACATCCCGGGTATGTGCTTGAAGGTGAAGGCGAGAGGGTTCTGAGCAAGAAGAAATTGGAGGAGCTTGTGAGGCAGGTCACAGGGGGAACTGGAGGTGAGGGTGAAGAGGGTGAGGCGCTGACTGCTGAAGTTGAAGAGGTAAGCGTCGCCCGTAAGCTCGTGGAACCCCTCAAGTGCCACTTCTAATCCGAAAACAGACACTTCTTGAAGTCGCCGATGAGTTCGTCGACCAAGTAGTCGTTGCAGCTTGCAAGCTTGCCAAACTACGTCAATCTTCGACTTTAGAAATCCGTGACCTTCAAGTCATTCTCGAGCGCAACTACAACATCAGGGTCCCTGGCTACTCTGCCGATGAGCTCCGCACAGTTAGGAAGATCGTTCCCACTCAAGGATGGACGCAGAAGCTGAGCGCCGTCCAAGCAGCTAAAGTCACAGGTGGGAAGGGAGATCTGTGAGGAGTCTTTAAGTATTCAATATGGCAGGGCTCACCCTGCGAAATTGCATGAAAGGACGTCACTGGAGTTTGGAAACGGTGCATTTTCCGGAACAATTACAAAAATGGCACGCTGGGGCAGCTTGCATGATATCATGGGTAAGGACAGATAGCCAAAAGGAGTAATAAGGTCTTAGTGATACAGAACTGAAGGATTCACCTTACTGATGTCTACATCATCCATTACAATGTTTACGAGTGCAATATGACATTGAAAAAAGCCTCTTTGTTTTTACAAGTGTGATCAGCTAGATGTATTATGTTTACATGAACTCACAGAGCAAAACAGTATAGAGACCCGTGCTCATTCCAAGCAAGATTGCGAACATACAAGCGTCACTAGGAGATAGACCTGACAAGTTCTGAAGTGCGGAAAGCTATGACCTCTTCCATCCAAAACACAATGCTATACCCATCTATGCCTTCCAAGCTCCTTAAGAGTAAACTAAGCCATGGGCCGTACCATATGAAGCGCCGTGCCAAATGCGTTTATGCCTTTCCTATACCGCCAAAGTAAAGCAAGCCAAGACCCATGCCATTCAACGTGCTAGTCGATACCATCCATTTCTTTAAATCCTCAACCGAAGCCCGAGTACTTACTAGCCCTTCCAATAGCTTCGACACGAAATCCCAAGGCTTCCAACTTAGCGGCATCAAGTATGTTCCGTCCATCAAAGACCCACATCGGTTTTTTCATAATCTTAGCAATGCGAGTCCAGTCTAGACGCTCGATTTTCGTATCTTCAGGACCGAAATCGGATTTGCTGCGTGCTTCCTTTTTGGAATTTTCGGTAGGGAAGGCATAGGAGCTGTATCGTCTTGCTGGGCTGGGAGCTTTTGGTGGTGAGCCAGGCGGGGTTGTGCTGCCTTGTTTGTTGTGGTTGGTGAGGGCAGGAGACACAGGGAGGTTATTACTGATTTCTGTCAAGGCTGTTGGAAAAGGCTCATTATTTGGACGTGGGTGGGTGTATGTCGAGTCTACTGAGGCCAGATGCCTGGGTCTCCCTGTCCTGTCGATGAAAGCGTTTTCGTCATCCTGTGGAGTAACCTGGGGGTTTTCCGTCCGTGAAACCCTTGGGGCATTCGGTGAAGAAGACTTCTCAAAGTTAATGACTTCTCCAGTAGTTGGATCCTTTATGACTAGACTCGCACTCCGTTTCTTCTGGATGCTTGGGACACTGTTGATGGTCTTTGGCTCCAGGGCTTTTGCTTGAAGAGAAGTATGCTCCACACTGTGCTTCGCGTCACCAGTCTGCGTTGTACTCACGAACGAGTTGGGTAGATCAACCCAGGTTATCGCGGGCAATGGTGGCGAATTGACTGAATTAACTGGAAATTTGTTACTGAATTCGTCCCACTCAGTCATAACGACTACTCCGTCAGCACCATGGCATGCCTCGTAGCCAGACTTACAGATCAGGACGTTCTTCTTGAGTTGAGGCAGGTTCCCGCCATATCCCTCAAGCTCCTTCCAGACCTGCAGTTCTTTCACCTTCGGGTCGTAGATAGCGACCTGAGCTCTCTCAGCGACGAAATTGCTCACAAGAGTGATTGCCGGAGATTCGCGGGTGTCAGACGTATCTTTCTTAAAAGCAAAGCCGAGGACAGCAATCCTCTTGCCTGTGAGATTGTTGAACATGCAGCTTATGATCCGTTTCGTGAAACGCTGTTTCTGGTGCTCATTCATGTTGATGATACCACGCCAGTAGTCTGCAACTTCGTCCAAATGCAGGGACTCCGAAATGTAGACAATGTTGAAGATGTCTTTTTGGAAGCAGCTGCATTCTGGTCAACCACCGCAGCTCTAGAAAAGAACGGTGGCAGTTAAATATACCTGCCACCAAAGCCTGGGCCAGCTGCTAACATATGAGGCCCGATGCGCGAGTCAAGGCCGCAGGCATGGCTAACTTCATTGACTTCAGCCCCCGTAGCTTCGCAGATTGCGCTTAATGCGTTGACACTGCTAATACGCTGAGCAAGCAGAGCGTTGGCAGCAAGCTTGGACAACTCGGACGACCACAAATTCATAGTGATGATGCGTTCAGTCGGTATCCATTGATTATAGACTTTGGCAAGAGCTTTAGCTGCTTGAATGCCTTCAATTGTCATCTCAGAACCAATGATAACTCGGTCAGGGCTGAGCAAATCGCGTACGGCAGTACCTTCTGCCAGGAACTCAGGATTTGAGAGTACATCGAAGCGCACGCCAGCTTTGGCATTGGCGGTCAACTAGACAGAAACATGAGCAGCAAAATCAGGGATAAGATTCATAAGAATGCATGTTCAACGGGGCTGTTGCACTCACGATCTCTCGAATCGAGTGTGCAGTCCGACATGGTACCGTTGATTTCTCCACAACGATTTTGTCCTCTGTAGCCACGTTTGCTATGTTTCGTGCAGCAGCCTCTACGAACGCAAGATCTGCTGCTGCTCCTTTGCCAATTCCATTGGCTTTTGTAGGTGTATTGACGCAGACGAAGATTAGATCTGCATCCTTTATAGCTTTGTCGATATTGGTAGAAAAATGGAGATTGGGCTGGCGTATGCGCCCATTGATAGCTTGAAGATCGTTGTGCTTCAGAGCAGAATTGGTGCATGTGCCATCTCGGGCAGTATAGACAATATCATTCAGACCTGGCTCGTAGATCGGTAGCCAATTGGAATTCCAAGCTTTGATACGTTCGGAGTTGATGTCAACTACTGTAACGTCGATATCGGTCATGAAAGCAGTGATAGCAGACGTAGGACCTTGAACATCAAGCAGAATCAGTCAATGGGGGGTCGGAGCATCTATGGTAGTTAAGGCAACTTACCGCCAACAAATCCGGATCCCAAGCATGTGATTTTTCGGATGGCCTTCTGAGCTGAATCCGCTGCATTGACAATCTTTGCCCGTCCTACATGAACTGGGTTAACGGCGGCTTCAGCTATGGATTTCGGAGTCAGGATACTGTCGGAGAGAATCTCTTCTGCTAAAGTCATCTTGCAAGATCGCAGGCTACAATTGAAAGGTGGTTGACTTGCTATCAGAGCAAAGGACACTCCCTAGAATAATGGGGCTATCAAAGGGCCATTCGATATAATGGTGAAGTTGCTGCAAATTCGTGGGTGAGTGCTTTAGAGATTTGTGGATACACGTAATTATACGTAATCGCGACCACCGAGAACGCTCTTGACTTTTACGACATTTGCTGGATATCACCCTATTCAACGATGTATCGACCATTTGCTCTTGGAGCTTACTGCTGTAGACTGTGTGTTAATACTACTATTTCTCAAAGGACTTCTTTCCCGCTGTTTTGACCTTTTTCTTAAATTTTAGAAAATCTTATAGAAGATGAGGATTGCTTACTCATTCGAATGACATTTAGGCCCTCATTCACTCCATTCGGAAGATCAAAGGCGTGATTTGAGCGTAATGGAGCCGATAGCAGCCTGTACGCTTGGATATCTTGTCTCAATCCTGCGAGTACTGTTTTTCGATTTTTCCAAGTGATCATTTTCACCGCCGTAAGCCCCCGAGGTCACGCTCCATGCCACTGACTCTATCTTCCAATACGAGTTTTCTCTTCTCTAGCTCCCGGATCTCTTCATCCTCCCTTCTCAGATCTTCCTCCGTGACATGTACTGCCTCTGGACCGTCCCCACCGTCCATGTCCTCTTCGTCAAGTTCCTCGTCCTCCTCGTCATTATAAGCTCCTTGGCTATCCCTATGTTTATTCATTCCCGCCAATTGCGCCATTTGCTTCGAGACGTTTGCGTCATAATGGCTAATGGAAGAGCTCAATTGCTCATAGCGCGAGCGCAACGAGGCGATCCTTTCGGGTGCGCCAGGAATTGGGCTAAAACTATTCAGAACATGATGGATGTTACTGATGGAGACCACGTACTAGACTCCACATAGCTTCTCGGCGCCTTTCAGCAACAGATTCACATCCATCTCTCCCCGCTCCTTGCCGTCTTTCGCACCCTCCTTCCGTATCCGCTCCCCAAACTCACCACCTAGAAGCGTAGCCACTGCTGACCCAGGTCTGTGGCTTCTCATCAAACCGCCGCTGTTGGCAAAATGTTCTCCAGTGCCGTTGAGACCATGAACTGTACTGCGGCGGGCTATACTTGCTGTAGATGGACGTGAATTTCGCTCTGATGGTGCAAGCGTAAACAGTGCACGTTCATGAGCCTCGTTGTCGCGTATCAAAGCAGTAATATCATGGGAGTGGAGCAGAGCATTGGTGAAGATCTTGGGAGTGGGGAACCTGCGTTCGAATAGTTGGTTTGTATTCATGTGCATAGGGGACTGCGTCTTACGGGAGCTCTGCGATCGCTGCCGATGACAGAGAGATCTGCTCAAGATGATTGTCTAGTAAAGTCATGGCCGCTGGCCTGTCCCTTGGGCAGGATATTTGGGTTGTATGGTTGTCTGTTGCTGTGTCGCGCGCGTCGCCTATTTACAATGGTTGCATCTGCCTATGATCATTCGTATATGACACTGGAATCTAACCACCGGCAACATCGTGACATGGATCACAAATCATCATCCGCAGCTCGACCGACATCAGCCATTCCTGTACTGGTGCCCTGTCACCTATCAGTTCATCTTATTGGACCAGCTGCAACATATCAGCGTTGACACTGGCAAGTGATTACTAACGTTGCAGGTACCAGCTAAGCTTCACTTTCCGCGCTCATTTCCGTCATCAGTTGCACCTTCTACACGACCTCTTGTATCTCCAACACCTCGTGACATCTTCATACAAGTCTCCGGTATAGAGGAATACTCAACTGTATAGGTCGGGTAAGGCGTGAAAGTATACCAGTTTCTGGTTCCGGTGCCCTATTCGCCGCCCGGCGTTCCTTACCTCGAGCTCCCCGCCCTGCCATCATGCCTGGTGAGAGACGCACCCTGAGATCCAACAAGGAAACTTCTTCTTCGACAAACGGCGAAAAGGCCCGTTCGAATTCTCAGAGTTCGAGCTCCAACAAAGACAAGCCAGTCCCAACCCGAACAACGTCGTCAAAGAGCAAAGCCTTACCAAAGAAAGCCTCAGCGAAAGAACTAACCGGTGATAAGCCTCAGACAGTTGGCACGGAGCCTATAGAGAATGGGGTCAATGGGACTGAGGACATTGATATGATAAACGATGGGCCTGAAAAAGTCAAGGTCTGTAAAGAGGGTGACGATGAGATGACCGTTGTCGTACCACCACCAAAAGGCCCAAAGCTATCAGGAGAGCCCGGAAAAGATGAAGAGGGTGATGTTGCTATGGATAATACTGAAGTCGCTGGGCCTGATGCCGATCGTGTGGACCCGAGGGTAAAAGCAGCTGCAGGTCAGTCACCAAAAACTGCATTCAAAGCACCTCCTTTCTTTGAGCTAATCGAGCCCCACAGATATCAAAGCCAACTTCTCGTTGCTCGAACGCGCTGTGGCTCAATTCGATGCACGCTTCACCTTAAGAGTCCTCCGCTCCATGTCCTCCGTTCGAAAACACCTCTCTCCTGATCTTCTCGCACAAGTGATCACAGAGACCTATACTTCAACAAGCCCCGTCGCCAAGACTCTTCTAGCAGCGATGGGAAAGGAGAATGCATCGTTCGAGAGCTTAGATGATGCGTCGGAGATGGAGATTGATGGTCAAACAAAGGATAAAATTCAGGCCGGCAAGATGAGCACATCCCCGAAGGAAATACTTCCCGAAATCGACACATATCTGTCGGTGCTCGTTCAGATCTACTTGTACGACGCTAGAGCCGTTGAAAATGGAGCCAAATTCTCCAGCAACCTCATTGAGCGACTTCGCACACTTAACCGTCGAACTTTGGATGCCCTCTCCGCCCGTGTCTACTTCTACTATTCCCTCTTCTTCGAACAGCTCGCTCCACTGCCTCCCTCACCTACCGCATCGGTTGTTTCCATCAGGCCGCATTTACTGGCCGCACTTCGAACATCGGTACTTAGAAAGGATCAAGATACTCGAGCTACTGTTACAACCCTTCTACTTCGAAATTACCTGTCAACTTCGCACATTACTCAAGCTGATCTCTTAATATCTCACTCTGAATTTCCTCCAGCCGCATCGAATAACCAAATCGCACGATACCTCTATTACCTTGGTCGTATACGCGCAATCCAGTTGTCCTATACAAAGGCCCACGAACACTTGATCGGCGCAACTCGAAAATCTCCGGCAACACCAAGTGCTGGTGGTTTCTACCAGGCAGCGTCAAAGGTATTGGTAGTTGTGGAGTTGCTAATGGGGGACATTCCGGATCGAGCGATATTTCGTCAGCCAAGTCTGGAGCATGCCTTGCAACCATACCTGAGCCTTGTGCAGGCTGTGCGTGTTGGAAAGATCGAAGGCTTCCTGAATGTCGTACAAACGTATAATGCCTTATTCCGACGTGATGGTACCTACACTCTTATCCTGCGTCTGCGCCAAAACGTGATCAAGACTGGAATTCGAATGATGTCTCTCTCATATGCAAAGATTTCACTCCGAGACATCTGTTTGAAGCTGGATCTTGAGAGTGAGCAATCGGCTGAATATATTGTGGCCAAGGCAATCCGAGATGGTGTCATTGAGGCCTCAATAGATCACGAGGACGGTTATATGAAGAGCAAAGACGTTGGTGATGTGTATGCTACTCGAGAACCAGGCGAGGCTTTCCATGAGCGTATCAGAGCATGCTTAGGTTTGCACGACGAGAGTGTGAAGGTAATGATGTCCGATTCCAACAGAAAACCGTGCTAATATTGGTTCAGGCCATGAGGTATCCTATGAACCAACATCGGCTAGAGTTAAAAAACGCACAAGAAGCCCGTGAGAGGGAGCGGGAGTTGGCCAAGGAGATCGTCGAAGGCGAGATGGATGACGATGACGCAGGCGGAGACTTCGAGGGAATGTGAAAAGAGTTAGTCCAGAAAGAGCATCCATGCCATGCCCATCCATTGCATCAAACAGATTGGGGGAAGCCGAGCTGTTCGACTCTATCTTACTATAAACAACTCGGCTGTCCCGGTACTGCCCTTGTTGATCAGCATTTACGGTGCTTAAGTGAAACACTTGCAAGAGCTTTAATGTGGCTTTTGCTATACCCCTTGTACTTCAGATCCTCTGCTATGGTAGCATAACCACAGCCAACTACCTTAGCATACAAATAGAAATCCCAATCCAAAATCTCAACATTCCGTGATGCTACGTGAGCAGTAGGATTTAAAATGCTACATTGACAACTCGTAAGGGATTGTCCCGTGATATATCAAGCTATTTAGTTATTCTATCCGGCACTCCCAAACTCTTCCCCTTCTCTTGTCACAAGTGGTCACACCGCGCCCTTCAACTACCTGCTCACCATAGCTGGCGTCCAGGATGCAGCTCGTTAAGGGCATACTTCCGTCTATTATACAGGTGCCATATCCGTAGCAAATATGTGGGTCCGCCATACGATATTTTCAACAAGCCCACCAGCTGACCAAACACAGGATTGACGCCTCCGTTCGCATCCGCCGGGCTATTCATCTCAAGGATCTTACACTTCTCAAACGGATAGTTAAAAACAATCCGAAAAGCCTACAAAACCCCGACTTCACGGACAATGGCAATACCTCGCTACACCTTGCTGCACAGATGGGTTTACTCGACACAGCTGTACGTAGCCTTTCCATTACCATACACCGAGAAACCCCATGCTAAGCTATGTCACAGGAGTTCTTAATCGATGCCGGCCACGAAGATGAGAGCATCAGCCGTAACGCAAACTGGGACACGCCCCTCCTCATCGCCGTCGAAACCTCGGAAGCAGTAGCCACCTTGCTAGCAACTCGTTTCCCCCGCTGCATACCATGGAAAAACAAGCAAGGCGCTGACGCCGTACGCCCCTTCCTCATCCCCTCACCTAGCCTTTTCACCCAACAATACCCCTCCACTAACACCATCCATAGCTCATGCTCACCTCTCGTA
>QKZZ01002053.1:0-32173 GCA_003521265.1 Cetradonia linearis
CCTACCACTATTACTTTTGTGTGACTATTCTAAAGCTTCTCTTGTAGGGACCATTGTTGATAGTATTGGGTTTCTGCTAACTCAAGTTGGCCAATACAAATGTTGACGATTAGCTTGGGCATTATGTTGATAGTCGGCAAGTAGACCTCTCCATAATGGAAATCTATAGCTGATCTTCTTTTACGCTAGGCTCCTCGTTGCACGATTTGGCTCATCCTACAACTCACGGGAAAGATTCGAAGGCAATCATCAACAATTCAATTGTTGTTACAGAGAAGGGGCTGCCCAACACTACTAGTTACTAGATTATCTAACCAATATCTTTTGCATTAGCAAAAATGTCTATTTTATTCTTTTACCGACGAATTTTTCGTAGCAACTTGTTCAACTTCATGTCATAAAGCATGATAGCTATTATTCTCGTGTGGATAGTATCATTCTTCTTTGCAATTCAGTTCAGATGCGGGAAAAATTATTTCGGGTATTGGTCAATCGCTGCAGCCACCATCCATCACTGTAACGATTCTTCCAATATTTTCTAGGCCTACGCTGCAGCAGATGTCATCACAGATTGTTTAATATTGCTGTTGCCGCTGGAATCGCAAGACAGTTGTCTATATTTAGCAAACTAGTTGTACGTTGTGCGTGGGTCGTTTGTGGACAACCGACTCCCTCTAACATCGCACACAGACTTCGCCACCCCAGCCGATGGAATTGGTGAGACCCACCTTTTAATTTGGCCACATGGATTCCTACTGACCCGTTTGCTAGCGCAGGCCACATCGAAACCGAGGCTCATGCAATGAGAGGTCTCGAAGCCCAGACTGACCTACCGCCCGGTACAATGTTAGTACATACCGATTTCTCGCATCTTATTCAGTGAATGACTCTCGTACCTGATAAATTTGAGTCTAGGCTTTGTGGTCTTACGTACTACAGACAGTTCCCCATCCAGAAATTGACGCACCAGAAAGCGTAGGATTGCCGCACCCTAAAGAAAATAAGTCGTCTCAGACCGCTCGAGTTAGTTCATATGTGAGGAAGGCTGCACCATTGTACGGCTGTATCCGTCCTTCACCAACGATACTTGGGCAGGCTTCTGCACCATGCCGAATGCGACCGTCGCTTAGGTACTCAAGGCGATGCGCCTTCAATACTAATATACCCGCTGTGAGCAGGACGTCATTGTGCGTTGAGAAGTTGATGTCGGATCCCCCTTACGTTAACGCAATAGAGATGCCATCTTCCCGGCATCTTGCTCGATATGTCCCTATTCGATTCGATAGAAGCGATCCTGGGACGGGCCATGAACCAATCCTTCCACGTTACAACGATCTTGTGGAGAGCGCCATCCTTTCACATCCTATCGACTGTGTGCAGCTAAGTAGCATATTCAGGCAGCTTTAAGGGGCCACGGAATGCATCAAGGTTTCGACCTGTCCGCCCAAACTACCCGCATGCCTTTGAAAGCAACTGTCAAGCTTCACGAAGACTGCCCGATGGTCGAGATTAAAAAATCATTCTAGTACAAAAGGCGCGACCTTGTTGATCATTCATATCACTAGGTTTCTTCTGGGTAGCAGCGTCCATGTTAGGTCTACATCACGTTCTAACAATCTAACATCTTGTACGTTCTTGCTGGGAGTTTATCACACAAGCGCAAGCGTGGCCAGACTTGCTAGCACACTCCAAGCCCTTGGTTTTCTTGCACAAGTATCTTTCGCATCACCACACACAGCCATTCTCATTCATTCGCTTAGCAGATTTTCTGTTGCGATACTGATTCTCATGTCACAATTGCTCGCAGCTTCCACAGATCATATTGGGTCTGAGGGTTGTAACGCGCAATTCTGAGGACTAAGCGACGTCTCATGGCTCCTTCTCTAGGGGACTTTGTTTGTTGTTTCTCTATCAACATCTCAAGTTCGAGGACCAGCTCTCACGCTGAAGATAGCCGGCACATTTAACGTTTCAACACCGCAGTCTAGATGCTTCTTAGGGGGCGGGGGGCGCTCCTGTCACAGTTGATCTATGCGACAAGCCGCTTGTCTATCCCCTTAAGAGACTGACCTCCGGACTCACTCTAAATTATTTGTTCGGGTACCGAGAGCACGGTGCTCACAAGATATGCTTCAGTGGTTTGGTCCCTATGATGTCTGTTACCCTGACATGACTGGAGATCCATACCATACGGCTTGCTGCTTCTTCGAGTCTGAGAGTATACCATGATTGCATTTCATTCGTTAAACAGCATGTTGTCAGTCCACGACGTCTCATCCGCGTTTCGTAAATCGCATCCAATAATACTATACTACCATAAGAAATACTCCGCTGACTAGAGCGGAGGCGGAAGAACCGTTTGGAAAGTGTCAGTAGATAAAGATCACAGCTTCCGCTGGGTCCTTATCATGATCCCAAAAGAATGTGTCTCATCATATCCTTCCTATACATTACATACTTATACGCCGTTGCGTTTGCTTCAGCAACAGCTGCTACCTCCGCAGCACTGTCAAGTCTTCTGGCAGCATTACCCAGCAATGCTCCGAACGTGACAGATAAAATGTATGTCTTACCCTCTATGCTATGTACTTTCTAGGACTAACAAGAGTATGCCAGCGGAAAACCGATCCCTAAAAGCTACCACGTCCCCGGCACACCCACAACCCTCTTCTTCCTCGACTACAGTTCACCCTCCTCCCTTCAAGCCCCATTCGTCTACCAAAACCTCATTAGCGCCCTCCACTCCGTCTACCACAACGCCCTGCCACCCAAAACCGGCAACAGCTTCATCAGTGTCGACTCCATATCCTGGAGTTCAGGCGGCGCGAACATATACATCGAAAATCATGGCCTGCAGGAATCAAATAAGTTAACGTGGACGATACTTGCAGACACAATGTTAGGAGTTGGGGCATTCTTGGCTGGAGAAGGGTGCTTGCAGAGTGAATGGACGATTTTAGATTCTGTGCGGGGTAATATTGGGACTGGGTATATTGGGAGGAATGTTGGATATGCAGCGGAAAATACTTCTGTTGCTGCAGTGGTGGAGGCCGCTTGAATATGGGGTCAGCAATAGCCGATTTAGAACAAAGCGTAGGTGTTACAGTGGCAAAGTGGAGATATCACTTAAGAACTTCTCGCTTCGTTAAGTCTGTATTGCGATGTCTAGCGTATGTGGTCTCAGCCACCTATCACATCATAAGATCGCGAAGCTCGCTTGTTGTACTATACAATGTTGAGAATAGCACTGTCTTCTGGCTTCCCTCAAGTAATGAGACGAGTCTTGGACGCTCGGACAAGTTTCAAGCTTCTTAACCATATCTGGCCAGCTAGACCAGCCGTAAAGGACTTCCAGAAAGGATTCTTACACGTTCACGCCTGAGAGCTTCTGCGTGAGTCTCCCGTGGATTAGGTTTTGACCGTCCCGTCATTCTAATCCCTCCTGCTTCCCGGCAGGACCTGGTTTAGTGAGTCGATCTTGGTTGGGAGAAGTAGCAGCCCATCTTGGTACTTCGATGAGATGGGATGGTCGCGTTGAAAGCTTGGATAACTTCAATAGGTGCTGTCATCTGCTTCTTATATTAGGATGCCGAAACGTGAGTGAGGTCTGTGCATTGGTGTATTTGCATTGACGAATAATACAATAGGTTCATCAATTCTTGGACAAAAACAATACTTCTGGCGTAAAGTTTGCACGGAGTGACTAGACCAAGTGTAAGAGAGGCTGCCTCTGGAGTTATGCCCGTCAAAGACCCCTGTTTCCAAACCTCCACTATCTAGAACTCGCGATCACTATCCATCACCCGATGTGCCACCATACGGTCACATAATCAGTACCGTCTTCTCACTTTCCACGAACTCACAACACAAGCCATCGTCCCAAGACGACCACCAGGCCTCTAAAACAACCCTCAAGTTTCGAAATGTGAAGCCTTTCAACACAGACAAGGAGTGCTTACATCAAGACTACCTACCCACCCATACACCGAATACCCCATCCCCATTCTCCACAAGCAGCAGCCGCGAAATCCAACACCTCCATTGACCAAGCACTCAATGCCTCGAATCACCAAAATAGAGACAACATGATATCAACCGTCCATGGAGTTTTTCTAAATCAAAGGATACGAGGCCGGATCCCAAGGTAATGAAAGCGACTTTTATTCACACCACCCAGCCGACTACCTTCGCGGTGACAATGCCGATCTGACAAACAAAATAAATGCCGTAAGCCATGGAAGACCGACTACCACATATCACACAAACCACAGAATCCCCAAAGAAACAAATAACAAAAAGAGCATCCAGCGCACACACACTACAACAAAACGCCTTTTTATTTTCACTACTAATTTAAGTAAAGCTACCCCTTTTTAATTCCATCCATTCATCTAACAAACCAACCATGAACCACCAACGATAAGCTATAAGCCGAAAAAGCCAAGCTACCTAACTAATACACAAGTGCCTCCCATAAGCTTATAAGCCCCTAGGCCTAAATACTCAATACCAACCATCTCTAATAACGAACTCCATTTACAATAAAAGCAGAAAACGCCTCCCCTCCCGATTTTTTGTGTAAAAGCCTAGTACAGACTAGCATAATGCATAGGAATATTATCATTCCTCATGAAAGAAATTTCTCTGGTGATCTTCGATCCGATCCATCCATTCATTCATCATCGTCATCACCCGGCCTCCTCTCATTCCCTCTCACACCATCTTTACGTATAGGAATCTTGATGCCTTGCGTAGCGAAGCATTTACTTAAGGGTGTACTCTCGATGACGCCAGGAAATTTCTTAGCCGAGAAAACATGAAAGATGTCGCTGAAGCAGGATGCGAGGACGGGAGCGGAGGTGGTGTTGAGGGTTTGGATTTGGGTGTGGGAGCCGACGTTTACGAAGTTCATTTTCAACCTGAGGAGTAGGAGTTAGTGATCAGAAGGATGGAATGATTTTGAGGGTAACGTACCGAAATGATCCCTCGGTCCTGACGCTGAGATCTTGCAGTATGAACCAGACGCCCATCTGGTTGTCCGGATCGGTTAGTTTAAAAGCGCTAACGCATAGACTACCGATAAGATTCCTAGTAAACATCCCACTCGGGTGCGACCGAGGGTCGCAAGAGCCAGACGGCGAGAGGAGTGGGCCTTGGCCAGCAATCATTGCTTGTTGATACGCTGTTGGTGTGATTGGTGTGGCTGTCGGTGTATTGTAGTAGCCTTGCTGTTGTGTCTGAGAAGGTACAGGTGGAGGTGGGAGAGGTGCAGACGTTGATGATTGAAGATATTGGTGTTGATGGTATGAACCAGGTACTTGTTGGTAGGTGTTAAGCTGCTGTTGCTGAGCACCATCCCTGCCATTTTGGAACATAAGGGCTTGGACAGCGGCGTTGGGAACGTAGAGAGAGTGTGCGTGAAGGTCTTCGGGAGGTGGAGGGTACGAAGAGGTTGTTCCGGCGGAGATGGAGGGTGAGGTGGCAGAGTGTCTGACGAGATTGACCTCTTTCGAGGCATCTGCTGACCAAAGGTCGACTGTGAGGACGAAGTAGGATGTGTCGATATCACTGTAGACATAGAATGTTAGTCATCCTGCAGTTTTAGAAGAAAATTTTCAAAGAAGAGGCTGAGTGATCGGGGGAATAGGATATTAGTGACGGAAAGGGAAACACTGACTTAATGTCTAACTCTTCCTTTGTGGTAGCATCCTTAACGATTAGTCGAATACATGGCGGTGGTGTGATAGGCCGTCTGTCCTGTGAGCCCAGTTGCTTAGCAGAGCTGTCTCTCAATGGGTTATCGGCCAAGGCCTGGGATCTGACCTCCAAGAATATGTACGCACCTTATCTCCAAACCCACACATGCGGGCTCTGACTGGTTGTTGCACAACATCGAGGCTATGAAGAGTTCAGCAAAGTTCTTTGCAACTGGACTTCGGGTGTCGTTCGTACCTATATATCCTTCCACGATCCATTGCACTTACAGGAACCGGTTCCGGACCAGGCACGGTGGTAGGAGGTAGACTGACAGAGGGTCGTACAGCAGATGTCGAGACACCGTTGTTGTCACCACCGTTCACAAATCCATTGACGTCCATTGGTGGCGGGGTAGTCACTGTATGAAGAGGAGGAGGAATTGGAGTTTGGTGTTGCGAAGCCAGAGACATGGCCATGATGGTATGTATATGAGGAAGGCAGGACTTGCTACCTTCCTACGAGTAGGAGCCGTCTAGCTTAGTAGAGGCGAGAGCGATATGGAGGATGCTTGTTTTTGTTCAACAAAAGGGTGGTTTCTTCCGTGTGAACGGTTTGTGAAGATACGTGGGACAGGGAAGTGTATGCGACCTTGGCCAAAAGATTAATAAGCTTTCAGCGTACGAGGAGCTAAATTGCAGCTGGAAGTGGTGGGTAGGTGCAGAATAGCTGCATTGAAAAGGTTAAATATGTATTTGATGTCGGTCAGTAACAACAATAGCAGCATTTACGGAAAGAGTATGAAGAGAAGGAAGTGTACGGAGGAGGAGGAGAAGAAGTATACGGAGGAGGATATACGGAGGAGGAGGAGGAGAAGGGAGAGAGTGTTGTGGTTTGGTTTGACGTCGCTACAGCCCCCTTCAAGCCATGGAATGATGGTAGTCAAGCCCCCCCCCATCCGCCGATCGAACCAAGTTGCTGGGTTCTTTAAGCGTAGAGATAGCTCCATACATTGCCTACATGAGCATAGTTTCCGGCGGTAACCAGGGGCGATCAATGGCGACTGCCGCCCACTCGGCTCAGTAATTGCCCCTCTCCCCCTCCGCCACTCAGTGCCTCACCCAAGCTCGCGGGCTCTTAGGGGAGACTTACAACAAGCACATGATATAAGTGATATATATTGAGTTGTGAATGGAAATTCTATTAGGATTGTAATCTAAAGAATGATCAACCAATGCATGTTTCTTGCTGATCATCCTGGCTGCTCAGATTGAGGAGTGTCCGGATAATTTTGTCCCCCGCAGACCCAAGCAGGCCTAACACTCCCGCTAAGACCCCATCACCAATCCCATAATCCCGCCATGTATCCATCCTTCGTTCAATTGTCACTAGGCTTAAGTAATCCCTATTTCTACCCTGACGGTTTTCCTGGGATCCAGCGAGCCGTCGCCGGATCACCCCACTCTCTAAACTTTGCCCATTCAGGCCATTCTGTGCTTTCTTTGACATCCCCTCTTGAGCAGTAGATAGACCTGATGTATAGTGTTGTGTCAAACAATGTACCTGCACAGGCTGACAACCAGGCTTAGGTAATTGTGCCACACCAAAGTGCGACTCCTGTGCAAAGAGTAGTGATGGTAGTGACAACAATTGCACACAATGGTGCATAATTCCAGAAATTGCAGTACTAAGCTATATCCATTAGGAAAAGTTAATAATAAAAGGTGAAAACATACACGACCATTTTTTGAGGATTTGACATAGTTGAAAAGTACTTTTCCAGGTATACCATAAATAGCCGTTAATTGTTGTTCTGAAGCTTGATAAAGACTTTCACCATCAACAGGGAACCTTTTTGCATATTCTAGGCTTTCGTCACTTGAAAGGCTGAGCTGTCGGCCCCAATATTTGATTAAAAAATTTTCAACTTGTTCATGTGTGGCGTCATATCTGGGTACTGTTGGGCGAGGAGGGCGAGGAGGGCAAGGGGGATCAGGTAGCTGATTGGTGGGGATTGAGGTCATCATTCTGTTCAATGTTAGAGAACTTATGATATAAATGAGATTGTTCGTACCGTTATACTTGCACTTGAGGTAGAAGAGGACGTTGATGTAGAGGCATGAAAGGGCAAGAGGTGGCTAAAAATATTTCGAGCTAGTTAGTTGCCTGCATTAGTCATCTATTCTTCTTCTCTTTTCTTCAGCGCTTGTGTCTGCCGATTAACGGGGCTTGCGCGGAAAAAATCCCGCTGCAAGCCTGACGAATTCATCTGTTGAATACTAACTGGGCCCATCTTTGCGCTTCTCTCCAAAGTGGACTTTCAAATGCTATTTTTTTTGCATTTCTTTTCACCTATTTAGCGCCAAATCCCAGGATCACTGCCCATCAGCAATCCCCAGCCCCACTAAGGAAGACGCTCATCTATGAAAGATCAGAGATCGAAGGCGGGTATCTATACTACAAAAGTCTTTGGCGCCTCCTCCCAATACACAGAATGTAAAATGAACCTCAGAGTTGTTCGCACGCCATGAAAGCGTCCGTTGCTCGTGAGACGCGCAGCCCTCGTGCCCCATATTCCTGGAACACGTTAATAACAGAAATCGCTCGCTTGCTCCTAGACAATACCCGGCTATAAGATACATTATCGAAAATGAGATTATCATACCAATGCCTGATGAACATCGTGAGGGAAGCTCCGTGCGCCGATGCCCCCTTTTGAAAGGAAATGCGTATTCGACCGGGTAGGCGGCTATGATCTACCATACCAGATGAGGTGCTTATTGTAAGCGAGAGAACCAGTAAGTGTTTTGCTGGCCATTAATTTGCGGAAGGAACACGAGGCTCATGAGGCCAACTTGACAAAGTGCTTGTTCCATATCCAGCCGACCAGGTTGTCGGAGTCGTCTTGGTTCTTTGCAAGCCAAAGCTCGCCTTTTTCACCAATGACATCAAATATCTACGATACTTGTCAGTAAGATATTGAGAAGATTGCTTGTTGCGTCAGCACTCACCTCTCCAGCAACGTAGGTCAGATAGGGATATCCAGCTTCCTTTCTTGCTCGATCGATATTAAATTCATAGACGCTTGCAGCGAGAAATATCACGTTGAAAGTTGGTGCCGGACCTGTACTAGGTGATTCCGCGCGTGGGGAGTCTGACATGGGCATTGCAGAGGAGAAGAAACCTGAATATCGCGAGGAAGGTGAAGGGGGACGAGCCTGGGAGTGTGTGGAAATAGGAGGATAAGTAGTTCCTAAAGTCCTACCTACGCGTGTTGATTCTTGGCTTGGCCGGTTCAGGCTATGTGTTTCGGTACTCGGTCGAGACGGAGACGGTAGAGGCTCAGTGACGGTTCGCGGATTCGCTGTTAACGGACGTCCAGGGGTTGTATTGACAGGCGTTGTACCGCTAGAGTATGATGGGTAGCTACCAGGAACCTCAGGTGTCCGTGGACTATGACCTGAGAGTGTTGAACTAGCCCGCACGCGGCGGTTGGTTTCGAAATACCCGCCGCTTGGGACAAGTGTGGTTGGGTCTCCAATGGGGAAAAAGCTTCCACTGCCGCGGCCGCCGAAGTCAGGCTGAGGCAGAACGGGTGATTGTTCGCTGCTCGCAGAGAGCGTTCGTCGATTAGAAAGCTCCAGTGATGAGCCCTGACGTGTAGAACTGGCACCATCGCCATTCAAGGTGTTCGAAGCCGAGGAATACAAACTCATCTGGTTGGCGACCTCGTTAAGCATTGAGCCATTGCATATCCCCAAGGATAGAACCTGGGCATCGAAGAAGGCCCAGTCACCCGTAAAGGCATCCTCAATGTCCTCTAGCCTGGCAAGGGGTTTGTGATCATCGATAGCTTGGCTTAGCTTCCTTTTCCATATCTGTAGCCATTGGAGCTGCAGCTGTACAAAATTGTTGAGGCAAGCTTCGACAAGTTTGCCCGTCATGGCGAATAGTTTTGGCAATTCATCTTTGAGAGTCTCATTGACTGCTTGGTATTGCTCACCCTGCTCTATCGTCTTCTTGTCCGGTTTATCCCCTCGCTCCTTAATGGCCTTGAGGCGCGCATAGTCCACGACCCGTTTATCACGCTTTTGCATGAGCTTTTGCGGGCCGTCGTGAAGTCTTAAGAGCGTGTTCATAGGATCAATGACGTTCTTGCGTACAGCCGCGATCTGTATCAGGTCAGCTCCAATCAGGATATGTTCTCACCATTAAGGACTTACGTGGTCAGTCAGAGCCGTCATTGACATCTCTCTTGTAGATTGCCTGAATTTTCGCCACTTGCTCTCCACCTCAGGATGGCTTGACTGCGCGACATCAATATGCGCCTCCATAGCAAGCGCAAAATCGCAGAACCGACTCATGAACATCTGAACGTCGTTGGTGTACATCTCGACATCTCTCATGACAACTTGAAGCTGGAAGAAATGCGAGCCAAACTTTTCTGAAACTGTAGTGTAGGCTTTATCCTCCATCACATCAGAAAGGCCCACTTGTTGTCTTAGCTTCTCAGTCCGCCGTCCCAAAAGATTGGAAAGACCAATTCGATTGTCAGAACCGTTGCGCTTGCGTGGTTGGGCAACCTGCTCCACAATATCGGCACGCCTTTTCATCTCGTTGATCCTCACGGAGATTCCTCTCATTTCTCGTGCGGCAATGTCCAAAGCCGTGAAATCGGGGTGGTTTTCAGGCGTCGCCTCTACCAGCTGGTCCAGGAGCAGAGGATATTTCAAGAGCCGCTGAACCGGCTTTACCAACAGAGAATCGAGGTCCCATGCAGTCGTCAGATCATGGGCATATGCTTGACACTCCTTGAGCCAAATTTGTACTTTAGAATTCTTCTGTAGAAGCTGAAGCTTTTGGTTGGCGGCATCATGGTTTTTGAGATAGTCCGAATAGACACGTTCCATCTGGAGTATATGATGTCCAAAGGCCTCCCCGATGAAAGTTTTCCGATCCTTTTCCTCATCAGTAAGATCTAGGCCATTGATTGATGACTGATCGTCTGTGTTGCTATTGTACGATGTCGCATTGCTAACGCGGTTGCTCCTCCATCGCTTCGACTTTGCCAACACATAAACTGATTTTGACGCTTGTTTCAAGGCATCGAGGAAATTGGTCGAGAAGGCAACGACCTGATCAGAATTGCTAAATAGGGTCTTCACATCTTCTGCTGATATGATAATGACGTTAGAAGTGCCCTTGTAGATATCGTCAACGACCTTCATATCTTGGCCGAAGGAGTGCTCGGTGTCTACAAGCTCTTTGATGATATGTCGTCGTTTAATGAGACGCTTCTGATCAGGCGAAGGCGATGAGTTCTTGGAAGTGGCTTCTGTTGATGGTCCGTCCACGCTTAGTCGCTCCTGAGATACGGTTGAGGATCCCGACGGCAGTATGGACGAAGTCACCGATCTTGACTGGCGAGGAGGCTCGTTGTTAGGAAGAGGTGGGACTGGCTCATCACTAGCAAGGGCACCGGGAGAATAGATATTTGAAGCTACCTGCTTACTGTACACACTGGGTGATGGTGGTGATCGCATTCCTGTGGGAGGCGAAGCCTCGGTTGGTGGGGGAGGTGGAGAATGATCAGGCAATGGCGGCGGCGTTCTAACAGGCGAGTCGGTCCTCTGGGGCTCCATAATAGTAATTGCAATGCCTAGTCCTTCTATTGGAGGTAACTGGAGCCGAGAATCCGAAGCTGTTTGCCTAGCCTGACCTTCTCTATGGTCTGGCGTGTCAGCCAGCTCCTTCCTTACAGATCTCCAGTCTTTTGGAGGTAACACGGGCCTATCCTCTGCGGGGCTGTCCAGAGTCTCGGCTTGCAATTCGAGCCCACCAAGCGATGGAGACATATCCCAGTCACCAGGACGATTCAGACTCGCTCTTGCAGGCTTCAAATCGCCATCATCGACCTCAAGAGAGGTTGCGGGGGGCATTTGCTCTTCATTTTCCCGCTCCATTCTCTCCACCATTTTTTCCTCGTTGTCGTCCCTTACCTCCTTCTCGGGCACCTCAGGCACCGTTGTGGAACTTGTTCGCGGTCTGATCTGGTGCGTCGAAGGGTCAGGTATTGCACTTGACTGCTGGTGTCCTTCATTTGCAACTTTTTGAAGGTACAGCTGGGTTACCTTTTTCAGATCCCAACCACCCTGGCGAGCTAGATCCGGAGATTGTGTGAATATCTGCTGCTGAAAGTCGTGCATTTGCTCCGGACTGACGAGGCTTGGGTCGTGGTAGTGATCTAAAACACGGTTAATGGTGCTATATGCGTCACTATCCATGGTAGTCCGAGTAGTATGATTTGAGCTAGATGGTGAAGGAGACCAGGGCTGTGGAGTCTGTTGGCTTCCAGAAGTGGAAACAGAAAGGTGAGCCGGCTGTGCTAGAAGTGGGGGGGAATGCTCATCAATTCGCTCCATCGGCGCGTCTCGCTCGTCGCGTGATCTTATAGAAAAGGTCCAAGAACTCATGCTCCACCGATTTTCAGGCCCTTCGCTAGGCTGATCTCCCAACCTTTCCTCGAACTGCTCCTTAGACCGCACTTTCTCTATTACAGGTGTATCTCCCAGCATGATATGTATAGACTCTTGATCGTCTTTTTCAGAAGCTGAGCCCTCCGCAGTTGTTGGCCGACGAAGGCTTTCCGGACTGGGACTCGAGTCCCGCATGGTCGTTATGTGATTCGTCAAACTACTCTGCTCGTACGAATGATGGCGAGAGCTGACGAGTGAATCGTCTTGGGGTTCGTCGTCAAAGAAGGTATCGACGGAGTCAAATGTCCCCGCTGTAACGGCAGAAGTAGGTTCGATGTCGGATGGTGGTGTTATACTGCTTCCTTGGGGCCGAGCTGAGCTTGACGAGAAGCGGTTGAACATTCCAAGTGTAGGCGAATCTTCCATACTCAGATCTAAGACGGATCTTTCGGACAGGTGGCCCGTATTTATTGTCAATTCGCGCTCCGGTTTTGAGCTCTCTTCTATCGGGTTGCGGGAGTCATGATGTTGCTGCCCTTGAGTACTTTCAGGACTGGGTTCCAGGGGAGTTTCGGCAGGTTCTTCACGGGCAACCGATACATCATCCCCATTGGAGGCAGTGGATGCTGCCAAGGACTGGCGGCCTTGAGCCATAGATGCCCGCCTTTGCTCATCTTGTCGCTCATTTTCTCTAACAGTCTGTGTTACGGCTTGTTGAATCTTCTCCCTCCTCGCCGCAAAGTCCACGCCTGCAAGCTCTAATGGTTTGTGAGGCTTTCTTTCTCGCAT
Source organism: Cetradonia linearis (assembly GCA_003521265.1). Taxonomy (NCBI): domain Eukaryota; kingdom Fungi; phylum Ascomycota; class Lecanoromycetes; order Lecanorales; family Cladoniaceae; genus Cetradonia; species Cetradonia linearis. The sequence goes on from QKZZ01002053.1 coordinate 12,960, forward strand.
ATTTCGTGAGCTTGCATTGTCATGTGGAAGGAAGCGGTCGACAACTCGAGCGCGCGAAGCCGATGTTGACGCGTTGGTAACGGGTTGACGAGTTCGTGAACCGCGTAACGGAGGAGACTTCTTGGGCATCGGGGCTGAGATGTAAGCGTTAAGGCGTGGACTAGTGGCGGGATGCTGTGTTGTGGAACTAAAGTCACTTCGCGGTGGCGATTTCAGTGGCATATTGGATCTGGAATGCTGTGGCAGACCTCGTGGATTTTTGTTATGTTTGGATGTAGGTGCTGCTATCCGATTTGGGGAATTGAGCTTTGCTCTACCGAGAGCTGAATTGGCACGTGCCGAGTGCGTAGAGTTGCCAGAATCAGATGTCGCACTCATTCGTCGAGTGCTGATAGGTATTCGAGATTGGGAGTTGCGTTTCGAGGTGCTAGCGGAGCTTGAAGTTGACGGCGGATCTCGGGGAGGTGAAAGATTAGTACCATACATTGTAGACGTTGGCGGCCCGGAAGGCGCGCCTGTGAAGTCACTCCTAGTCCGGCGATGCATATTTGGAGGCAGCTCCGGTATAGCTTTTTCTGTCTTGATCTCCTCGAGGGTAGGCGTCACTCCTAAATACCAGGCTGATGGTGACGAAGGGGAATTTTCTGGCCGACCTCGCTCTTGAGGAAACATAGGATTTGGACTGTGCATGCTGCCTTCCGATCCACGTCGTCGACGAGCGTTGGAAGATATGCCATAGCCTAGATCAGGATTGCTGGGGCTCATTGCCAGGATCTCTCCAAAAAGTGGCCTTCTTGTGCGGGTGTCTGAGAGATCCGTAGTTGACTGGGAAGTGAGTGGCCGTGTACCAATATTGTCCGTCCGTTGGTTCCGCTGTATCCTTTTTGATTTTGGACTGTTCCTTGTATCCTCGCTTGTCCGCTCTCCTTGGGGGTACACTCTTGGAATTGCTGTCGCTTGGGAAGAAGCCGATGACGAACCATTTTTGCTAGAGCCAGTTTCCCGGCGATTGGAGAGAGATGATGTACACACACTTATGACATTATGACCACCAGGGCTCGCAGATGGTGATCTCGAGGTGGCTCTGGTAGGCAATGGTAGAGCTTCATTGGTGTTTTGGTTAAACCTGTCGACTAGGTCTTTTAAGGACGTATTACGCCTACCAGTCGCTCGTGGAAGTGTAGGACTTGACTTTGTGCCGCTTAATGGCGACCTTTCTGTAGGCGGTGGATTGTAACGTGAACTAAGCCTCGTCGATATTGGGTTGGGTCTTGGGTGAGGCCCCGCCCCTATCATGCCGCCGTCGCGGTGTTCCACCCTTCTCTCCCCTTGCCCAGCTCTATTTCCAAAGTGTATTCTGTAGTCTTCCTGAGGACGTCGATAGAAGTCGTGTGGGTCAGGTGAAGTGTCTCTTGGAAGGCCGTTAGCACTAACACTTGCCGCGTTGTGCTCCAGCGTAGACGTCTTGGATCGGCTGGCCGAGGGCGGTGTGTAAGCATAGGCAGGCAGAGGCAATGAGCTAGCCTTTAGAGGAGAACATGGATCGCGAGCTAGTGGTGTAGAGTTGTAAATGGATGGTGAGGAGTTTGTACCGTCGCCTCGATCTAAGCTGTTGTGGGTGTGGTGGTCCGTGTCGGGGGAGGACATGGTAATCCTAAGGAGTAAGGCATCAATCCGGCATTACGGTCCAAGCCTGAGTAGTAAAAGCTAGACAGCTAAAGCGTTGACGATGAAGATACCTGGGTCTGGTACGAAAGGTGGAGGCTTGCACTTGCGGCTCCGTGACTAGTTCCAGGTGTCGCACGATAGGGTCCAAATAGCAGCCACGATTCGGCGGTGTGAAATGTCACAAAAGTAGTGAGAATGGCGAACTGCAGTAGAGATGTCGCCGTGCGTCAATACAGGGTAGATTATACAAATGTGTCGTTGTCTGCAACTCGGGGAGGTATGGTGAGTTGGAAGTCCTTCCTTGGCCGAGCGGCGGGAGGGCAGCTCCAATGAAATTGGAGTAAGTCTTTCACGTCTAACGGCCACAAGCTCGTTTCTGAAACCTGAGTCTCTTACATCCGCTGATAACGGATTGGGGTTTGTTCAACAAGCAGAGAAATGAGAGCATTTCACTCGTTACAAGACTGTTTACTGATTGTTATAATTCTCTGAAGCCTTTGCCCGTGGTACCCTTGTCTCGCAACCATTATCAAGAGATCTGCTGAATCGTGTGATGGCAATCTTAGTCCCGCACCACCGTTGCTACTAAGGGAATCACACCATGAAAATGTTGCTGTGTGGCTGAACAGGGGTCTCGCTGGCATCTCGCCTTGGAAGCATGGACACCCAACCTTCTTGGTTGTGGAGGCTGTCAATTACTATTTTTCGGATCTGTACCTCGCCATCACCTATTCTAATTTACCGCCCATGGCAACAGACCAGAAAGAGAATACCACCTTTTCCCCTTACAATAGAGTGGAAAGATCAATTTATTTGCGCTTCTTTCTTTGAAGCGACTGTCGCTCATTGAACGCTCATGTGGCTTGCGTTTATCTACACAAAAACCTTGTCGGCATCGTATCGCATTAGCTAGACATCTTGCGGAGAAGGCACAGAGTAGTGAAAATTTACTTTCCTGATGGTCCGAGCAGACATCTCCATTGCGTCAACTTCTCCCACGTTGAGTGACTGTTGCAGACCGAGAGCCCATGACATGGACTTCCTCTTTTCATAAGGGGTAGCTTGTTCACAATGTGCATCTACCAAGCTATTCCCAAGGCGTTCTACGCTCTGCTGCCTTGGTCTGACCTATTGGCTTCCCTCGAGTCGAGGACTCGAAGAGACAGCGCGCTAATTTGCTGACTAAGAAATCTTGTTTGCCTTGTATACATTGATTCGCGTTTGACGCGCTCAGATATGGTGTCATACTAAAGGAAAGTCTCTTGTACCCCCAAGCCACGGTCCTTGAACTTATCTGGAACTACGATGGGAGTCATCCTTTCACATCTGTTATACGATGTTAGGTGAGTTTATTGGATTGAATCGCTGCCAACATGGCCAGAAAGCGAAAGCGAGGCCAGCCTTTGACATATCCTTCCGAGGAACCTTCCAAACGCAATAAGGTCGATCACGTCAAGGCCGGGAAGAGTCACGTTAAACATCCAACATTAGGCCTGTATTATGCGCAAATCTTGACATTAAGGAACCGCCTACTTTCGAAGCTGCCTGCAACTTCCAAAATCAGACGGCGTCGAATAGCATCCGCGGATGACCCTATCTATGATAAGACCCTGGTATGCCTTCGAGATGCGGGAGGAAAGTCATCAGACTCGTCTCGGTCGAAGGATTTTGGAGTATTCTCCCAGCGGACCAATATCACAGCTGGGAGTAGTCAAGGGGCTCGCTCCTCACAATCAGAACTAATCGATTTTGCTATTTGGCGACTTTTCAATAGAACTCACCGTCATGTTCATAGGCCCCCTCATATGCTTTGTCATGGTTATCAGCGTGTCAACAACTCAAGAGAACTCCATGAAGATCACCCTGCAATTGCCGGTATTCCAGGGCTTACTGCTTACTACCCGAACGGCAACGTTGACCTTTTAAAAGGTGCAGCTTGGACAGGTGTTCTAGGTTTGCTCGGCAAGGAGGGTGACCAGATCATGCTCGATTTGGTCCTGGAATGTGGCTTGTTTGTAGCCGTTGAAGAAGGTCAAAGCAATTACTACCAGCTATCAGGTAAGGCAGGATTTAGCAACCAAAAAGTCAGATCTCATAAGTAGTCTTAGGCACCCCACTGACCGAACTACCAACATTGGACTCCCTAAAGCCACTGGCTTCGGTGAAACAGTTGAAGCAAGCAAGCTCAGACCTTAGCAATGCGCGAGGCCCACCTAATCAGCAGAAGATTTCTACCACCCCTGGTGCAATTAACTTCGTACGGAATCGGATGCTCTATGCGCGTGCGGCATTGAACAGGAAGGGCAAAGTCACCTTTGGCCTTCGCCACATCCGTAAGTCCAGAAGATGTGCTGAACTTCCTCGGGCTAAGATGATATCAGATGTTTTCAACCGATACTCCGATTATGATAACAAAGACCACACAATACATATAATGAAGCATATCTTTCCAAGGCAGTTTGGTCTGCACAATGTTTTTACCTGCACAGTTGACCCAAAGGAGACTGCTCAGCCTTTCAGGGACTACACTCTGCGAGAACAGGAGATCGCTCAAATGGAGCGCCAAGCTCTGTTTAAGCTAAATTGTAATAAAACCGACCATCAAGCTATCAAGCAACATTTACCGAAAAGGCTTCGAGGCAACGTGTTTGACCTGGTCAAGAAACTCCAGAGGCTGCATTCTCGGTGCTCATATCACGAGATTTTCAGACACTACTGTCCAAAGATAAAGCTCAGGGGTCATGAGCGAAGAGAGGCATTTTTAGAAAGGTGTGCCGACTCGGAGACGATGACGCCCCTGCAGCCTATCACTCAGGCGTTCCGGTCTCTTCCAAGTTCAGGCTCTAACACGACTACCCCTAAACCTCCAGCCACCCCCTCGAGACCATCCTTTATTTCGTTGGCAACTACTCACTCAGATGTGTCTGCATTTTGTCGAGCTGTGCTTTCGAGTGTGATACCCGATGGATTCTGGGGCAACAGCACACAAGGAGTGGAAAACAAGCAAGCGGTGATGGATCACGTTGACCGATTCATACGACTTAGAAGATTTGAAAACATGTCCCTACACACTGTTTGCCAAGGTTTGAAGGTGAAAGATCCTCGCCTAAATCATCACGTAACGCTAACACCAGCAGTTGAGTCACATAGCATGGTTGCTGCCAGCCAACGTGAATCCTTCTATGAATATTTCAGATTCGGACATGCGAAAGCGCAAGGAAATATTCCTAGAATTTCTTTACTATGTATTTGACTCACTGTTGATCCCTTTGATTCGGTCTAACTTTCACGTTACGGAGTCCAACACCCACCAAAACCGTTTGTTCTACTTCCGACAGGACGTGTGGAAAGCATCAACAGAACCTACGATCTCCACTCTCAAGTCGTCTATGTTCGAGGAGATCAAGATGTTCCAAGCAAAAAAGATTCTTGATGCTCGCGTCCTGGGCTTTAGCCAAATCAGATTGCTTCCAAAGAGCAACGGTTTACGACCGATCACAAATCTTCGCCGACGAGCCACCAAATTACACAACAACAGAGTCACTTTGGGCAGGAGTATCAATTCGGTCCTGACACCGGTCTACAATGTATTCAATTTCGAGAAGAGAAAGCAGCCATCGCTTGTTGGATCTGCGCTCTTCTCCGTTGGAGACATGTACTTGAAGCTTAAGTCGTTTTCCCAAAGAAGTCAAGAAGGGGGTGCCAAGGGTAAACGTTTTTACTTTGCGAAAGCGGATGCCAAGTCCTGTTTTGATACCATTCCCCAACGTAAGCTGGTCCGGCTTATGGAGCAAATCGCTTCTGAGGATGACTATCGGATCGCGCGTCATGCGGAAATCAAGGCTTCTGATGCTCACACTTTCGGCGATGCGCATACCGTGGAGTCGAAGCCTGCACGTAAGTTCGTGTCTACTGCTAGAGCTGGTACAGACTTCCCAAGTTTCGATGAAGTGATTGAAGCAGGGCCCGCAAGGGTAAGAAAGAACACCGTCTTTGTTGACGGCGTTGTACAAATCTCGCAGAAGAGGAAGAATTTGCTACATCTACTCAACGATCATGTGGAGAAGAATATCATCAAGATAGGGAAGAAATTCTTCCGTCAGAAGGCAGGCATCCCCCAAGGTTCGGTCTTATCATCTTTGCTCTGCACTTACTTCTATGCGCAACTGGAAGAAGAGAACTTCGGCTTCTTGAAAGAGGACGAAAGTACTCTATTAAGACTCATTGACGACTTTCTTCTCATTACTACCAACACAGCGCATGCCAGACGATTCTTGCAAATCATGCATGATGGTGTCCCGGACTATGGCGTCGAGGTTAATCCGGCGAAGAGTCTTGCGAACTTCGAACTAGTCGTCAACGGACATCAAGTGCCATTCATAACTGATGGGGTTGCCTTCCCCTATTGTGGTAACATGATTAACATGAAGACTCTAGAGATAACGAAAGACAGAGACAGAAGAAAGGCCACAGGTATTCGAGCCCCTTCTGAAGGGAGGGAGTTCGTTGCTAACAATGTGTAGTCTTAGCCGATACCCTAACAGTCGATTCATCAAGAATGCCAGGTAAAACGTTCTATCGGAAAGCGATGAGGTGGGTGCATGTGGAGCAAATGACTCTTTCCGCTGGCTGATTGGACCTCCAGTGCCTTCAAAATACAGACAAACAAGATGTTCCTCGATACAAATTTCAACTCGCCAAACTCGGTGTTGTCAACTATCTACCAAAATTTTGTGGAAGTTGCTATGAAATACTATCGGTACGGGAAATTGATGACCCGGAATAGTCAGCCGCATGTGCATCTGCTAATAGGTGAAACCTCTCGCCCGAATCCCTCATCCTTCAATTGAGGCTGAAATACTACTTCTTCAGGTACCATTCGCGATCTGGTAGATCTTGCCTTTGTTCTGGTTAAGGGAAAACACAAACTTCAGATTGAGCATGACTACTGTTGTACCGTCAGTAAGAGTCAGGTGCAGTGGTGAGTTCGCCAAGAAATACCCCTGCGTTTCTCCACGCTTCCTGAGACAGCAGTGCGAGCTGCATCCCACTTGGCTAACCCCAGGGTGATACAGGTTAGCTAGTCAAGCTTTCCTCAGGGTCCTGGCGAAGAAGCAGAGTGGGTATGGTGGGGTTATTACTTGGCTTGGTGAAGCGCTTCGTGAGTCGACAATACGCAACACAAGAGAAGCGAGAAGGCTCAATGGGATCGCCAACAAAGGCGATGCTATTTTTAAGGGCTATAGATTCTAGTCAATCAATTGTCTTCAGATCAGGCAGCTAACACGATCCTTCGCATATGGGTGTGTCGTGTGCCTAATCGTTGTTGTCAGTAGTCGCGTGGTGGACTTTTTGTCCAGCCCCCTTCTGTGAAACCAACTAGGGCAACATGCAAAGCCCCACAACATGATCCCCATGATGCGCTGTGCATATCATTCATTTCCAACCATAGAATTGAATGACGACGACAGCAATTGAGACCACATAAGATGTCCGTGAGTGTCTCTAGATGAAGGAGATGCTACCTATTTCGATAGATCGACGCCAAGCAAAGGAATCCCGTTCATCTTCGGCTAGAGGACCCCTAAAAAGAAATGGGAAAATCGGACTCCATCAATCCCGTTGGGTGTCTGCCAACTTTCAGCTACCCATCACTACAAGTCCATTTCTATTGTACATATACTACATCAGTCGCTATCGCAGGATCCGCCCGACATTCACTGGACACTGACCATCTTTATCCCGAAGACACTAACGAAATCAACAAACATTCCTTCCACACCGCCAACTATTGGCTCGATTTCAGCTCCAGCCCGATCAATCGCTTACCCAACGAGTCAAGCCATTCTCACCGACGCTCGCTAACGGACACTGCGACTGTGTTCTACAATGAAATGACTTCCCTTGTCCCCGAGGTGCCTGGTTCTCCGCCAGGGTTGACTGGGTCCAAGTCCTCCAAATCCTCTTCATATCATTCTTCCTCTTTCTCCGGCGCCGACGGCATCCTCTCCGATATAACCCATTTTGAAGATATTGGCTTGGACGAAGACCGACGTCCATTGACTCAAAATATACATGGCATGGAAAAGCCGTTGCGCCCTCTTCCACGGACTGTTGCGGCACCAACCAATGGGGCGAGGAGCAACGGGGCAGCTATGGCAACAATGCGCGAGCTCACAAACGCTGGGAATAAGATGTCATATCCAAGACTGCAGACTTCAATGAAGGGCCACGGCCCAACACACTCGCTCAATCTACCAGACGGGGTACCAGCGAGAAGAGGCTTACGGAGCCCATCTACTCCATCACTGGCTATTACAGCCATGAGCAATCGAAATCGGTCTCGATCCCCTTCTCCCAATGCCGCTCTACCGGTAGCCAGGCGGATATCAAGCCCCACCCAGCTCACGAAGTCTGGGTCGGCTCCAATTCCCTTGGAGAAGCCTCCTATCAGGCGCGGCTCATGGCAACCGAGTCGAAAGTCAATAAAAGAGTTGGAAGCGGAATACAATGATTCTGACGAGGATTTGCCCGATGATGCTAGCTTATGGAATGTACCACTTTCTCCTCGACCTCCAACGGAGAGGAGTCCGATATCTGCCACAAATTCCCCCAAAATATCGCCTTGTACGAGCCCAGAGCGACCCAGCACCATTCGTACCGCTCTTGGCTCGTCTTCTTTGCAACCTCCGAGGACCGCCCTGGCTCTTACTGCAAGCTCACCACTCTCTCACAATCTAGATTCTCCACCTTCGTCACCGCGACAGAAGCCCATACGAGGCTCTTCTGACAGCGCAGTGTCAGATAATTATGGCTTTCAGGGCACCCGAAGAAAAACCTGGAATGTGGCTTTATCTGAGCTTTCAGAAGATGCCAAATCACTGACAGAAGCCTTCGAAAACCATGCCATAATCGCAGAGCAGAAACAGGAGGAAGCGGTTCAAAATGGTGATTCAACTGTCCGACCAAGTATTGAGAAGCTTTCTAGAGCGAAAACAAGCACTGTTGAACTGTCACCGCTGAGGATAAAGAACGTGATGATAGATCCACTGCCAATCAGTAAGGAGAAAGAGAAGGTTTTGAGCAGGACGAGGCCTAGCTGGCTGCCACCTAAAAGCCAAAAGGAAGAGAAGAAGCATTTAAAAGAGTATCAGCGCATGATGGAGTTCAGCCTTGAAGCAGGTAGGTGCATATTTGGTTTTGATTAATCTCACCGCTGACGTGTGTGATCTATAGAAAGAAGAAAAGCTGAAAAAGTCGCTGACTCACAATGCGCGAAAGACGATACAAAGAGTGCTCTTCTACGGATATGGGAGGAACATGTGATACCTAATTGGGACTACGTGATCCGGGAGCCGCGTACTCGAGAGCTGTGGTGGCGTGGGGTTGCTCCAAAGTCGCGCGCGCAAGCGTGGCAGAAAGCAATCGGCAATGATCTCGCGTTGACAGAAGTCACGTATACGAAGGCCTTGCAGAGAGCGAAAGACATGGATGCGCGACTAGCGAAGCCCGGCGGTGGAGAGCTTGGTAAAGAGAAAGCCTGGTTTGACGCGATACGGCGTGATGTGAAAGTCGCGTTTCCAGAATTGCATATCTTCCAACTTGGAGCGCCGCTCTATGGCGACCTAGTCGACGTCTTGATGGCGTACTCGATGTACCGTTCAGACGTCGGCTACAGTCATGGCACTCATGTAAGCCAATTGAATCCCACCAAACCTACGAGCTTTAGCTAATTGTATTTCCCAGTTAATCGCTGCTCTACTCTCTCTCACTCTCCCCACGCCAACCGCCACATTCCTAATCCTCTGCAACCTCCTAAATCGTCCCCTACCTCTCGCTTTCCTTACCGGCGACCCATCCGCTACAGCAAAAGCCTACCAACTAACCGACGGCCTCCTCTTACATAAATATCCACGCCTCCACGCCCACCTTTTCTCCACTACCCCTACCGGTCTCGGCCTTACAGCCCACGAGCTTTTCGAGCCAATGATGCGCACGCTCTTTCTCGGGCCAGGGCAAGGGTTGGGCGTCGAGATCGCAGCGAGAGTGTGGGATGCAATGGCTTTTGATGGTGACAGTGTGATCATACGGACCGCAGTTGCAGTTCTAGGCGCTCTGGAGGGTAAGCTCTACGGCGGAAGGGAGGAGGTGCTGAATGTGCTTGGGTGGAAGGGAGGAAGAGACAAGGGTACCTGGCACGTTGGTAACGAGGAAGAGTTCATGGGCAGAGTACGGGCGGCCGGTAAAGAAGAGAAGGGGAGGGGAACTTTGTAATATAATGTGTGATGGTCTAATGACTGGAACTGGACATACGAACTTTAAGACATGGGTTTTGGTTGGACTTCTGGACTTTGGCATAGCATTGCGTCTTGGATGATTAGAAATAACGCATTGAGGGTACGCTTGGAATCTTCATGCCAGCTTCGAGCCATGAATTCAATATTTTGAGCCTCATGGTCCTAGTGGTACATATACAATATGACATGTCTCGGCATGCATTGGAGTTTGGGGGGTTTTCAGGATATTGAAACGCCCCTTCATGGGCAGATTCGGGGGCGCTATGAGGTAAATATCCCTACATAATCTAACTATCCAGCGTCTGACCTTGAGCTCTACAATACCTCCTACGACCCCTCCGGAGAAAGTTTTTATAGATTGGCCCCACCTAATCAGCTTTTTTTGCGCGGAGTAAGTGTTAATGTGCTAGAACCGCATGATTTACCTTACGGAGGGCTCCAAATTAGGCGGGCCAACCGCCCGAGGCCGCTACCCTAAATATCTTCTCATCTCTCGTCTCTTTCTTGACATAGCAACAGCCGTGCTTCCACATCTTACACGTCGGCCACAACTTCGTATCCGAGTGGCCCACAGAATGGAAGTGCAACTCCTCGTCCAAGCACGAGCATGAGTAGACCAACGACCAGTCGGTCAAGGACCAGGCCAAGGACTGCCACCTCTACTACCGGTGGTGGGGACCAGCAAATTATTTGCGCCATCAGTGAATCTCGAGGTCTTTCTCCTATTGTTGGCTTAGCCTTCGTCAATCTCTCTACCACTGAAGCTGTTCTTTGTCAAATCTGTGACACCCAAACTTACCCTAATACTATCCACAAGTTGAGTGTTTACGAACCAACAGAGCTCCTTTTCATGAACACTGCTTCGCAGCCTCCCTCTAAGCTTTATACTATGGTCCATGATACTGTTCTCGAGTATGATCTTCGCATCCGTATCACCACCATTGACCGGAAGTACTGGGCAGAGACTACTGGTATAGAGTACATTCAGTGTTTGGCTTTCAAACAGGACGTCGAAGCTATCAAGGTGTCTCTGGAAGGCAACTACTACGCAACTTGCTGCTTCGCGGCGGTGTGTTGCTACGTGGTCTCTCCTTTGCACACTTTTGGTTGCTGAATATCTCTCTCTTTAGGTCCTCAAATATGTCGAACTAGTCCTCTCTATTTCCATTCCTTTTCACTCCCTTCGTATCAAGTATGAGCCTTCGGAGGGGGCCATGATGATCGACCGCTCAACCATCCGCTCCCTTGAGCTTATCCAGAATCTACAGAACGCTAAATCGAAGGACTGTTTGTATGGTCTTCTAAACTTGACGCTAACGCCAATGGGCGCTCGAGTCCTTAGAAGCAACCTACTACAACCATCAGTGGCTCGGGATGAATTGGAAAGTCGCTATGACGCGCTGAGTGAACTAGAACGAAAGGAAGACGTCTTTTTTGCAATTCGTCAGGGTAGCCCTAAAGTCCGAATCTAAACACATGTTCTATCACCAACTATTCTGGCAGCTCTCAAGTCATTCGTTGACGTAGATCGAATCTTGACAGCGGTCAGTGGCCTCCGTCTTTTTCTTCCCAAGCAGTCTAATATTATTAGATCACAATCATCCAATCCAAACCCTCGATTCAACACTGGGAGCAGTCTATCAACAATGTGATCCTAGTCAAACAGTACATCAAATCTATTCCGCCTATTTACGAAGCATTGCTTGGGACTACCAGCAAACAGCTACGGGAGATCCGTGAGGTAAAAGTTACTCAAACCTCGTAGGAGCATCCTGACTCGGTCATTAGCGATGTGCGCCTGTAGCATATGCGGATGTTGAGGATTTCATTGATAACACCATCAACGAGGATATCACCTATCAAAGTCAGCCTCTTGATTTGCGCAATCAGAGAACTTATGCAGTTAAGGTCAACATATATGTATCTGATCGTTAATGACCAGACTGACAGCGGCACGACCTTCAGGCCGGGGTCAATGGACTTCTAGACGTCGCTAGGCAAACTTATAAGGAAGCCAACGCGGATGCGCTCCAGCTGGTATCAGACTTAAGTCGTAAGTTCTATATACCGTGATGAGCTTACTTCGCTGACATCAGGCAAGAAACCCATGAAATAGCGCTTGACCTGAAGTACGACACAGCTCGACAGTATTATATACGCATTGATGCCTCCGAGCTAGAGCAACGGATCCTCCCAGATGTCTTCATCAACGTCTTCCGGAGAAGGAACATGATCGAGTGCCAGACACTAGATCTTGTCAAGTGGAACCAGAAAATTATGGACTCACATCACGAAGTTTTGCTAATGAGCGACCAGAAAATACAAGAACTCACAGACAATATTCGAGAAAATGTTGCACCGCTTTTCATGATCAGCGACGCAATTGCCTCTCTGGACATGTTAGCTTCTTTTGCCCAATTAGTCACCACGCGAGAGTACTGCAGACCTGAGTTGACACAGGCATTAGCTATCAAGAGCGGCAGACACCCAATCCGCGAGAAAATTCACACAGAACAATTCGTGCCAAATGACGCCTACGTTACAAAACAAACCAGATTCCAGATCATCACAGGCTGCAATATGAGCGGTAAAAGCACCTACATCAGATCTCATGCTCTTATGGCAGTCATGGCACAAATCGGATGCTTTGTACCAGCAACCTATGCGTCTTTTCCAATTTTCCACCAGCTCTTAGCTCGTGTCTCAATGGACGACTGCATTGAAGCAAATGTCTCTACCTTCGCTGCTGAGATGCGCGAGATAGCTTTTATCCTCCGCAATGTCGACAAGCGAAGTATGGTCATTGTTGATGAGCTCGGACGCGGCACTAGCACTCGAGATGGGCTATGTATTGCTATTGCTGTGGCAGAAGCTCTGGTCGACAGCGGAGCATTCGTCTGGTTTGCTACTCATTTTCTCGACCTGCCCAAGATCCTTGCTGAACGCAATGGTGTTGTCAACCTTCATCTCTCAGTCAAGATGAACGAAGCAGACAAGATGACTATGCTCTACAAGGTTGCTAGCGGATCTGTGCAAGAGAAACATTATGGTCTGGCCCTCGCCAAAGTTGTAGATCTGCCTCCCCATGTCATTCGCGTTGCGGAGGAAGTTTCCAATAAGCTGACTTCGAACATGGAAAAGCGCAACAAGAATTCTCGGACGATTCTGCTAGCGAGGCGAAGGAAGCTCATTCTGAGCTTACGGGAGCAGTTGACGCAAGCGAGAGAGGGAAATATGCAGGACAGAGTGCTGGCTACCTGGATGAAGAAACTACAAGATGAGTTCGTCAATCGGATGGCTGCCCTTGAGGCCAATCCTGCTGCAGCTGCAGATCAGAGTGAGGAGGAGCAGGAAGCGGTGGTAGCCGATCGCGCTGCGCCGAGCTTGGATGAAAGCATGGAGGGAACCCTAGAGCAACGGTACGAGATGTCGGGGGCACTTCAGTCAGAGACAAGTGGAGATGGAGAGGATTCCGCACAATTTTGCTATTAATTCGCCATGCCGGAAGCTTCACTCTCAAGCTACACCGCTTTTGATCCAGTGTCTTCGCTTCTTTGTACTCTGGCATTCCTTTATCATCGTGTGTGTCACAACCATGCCTTTGTCTATACAATGAGGCCGAAAATGTCATTGTGCTACATGGCAAGTAATAGGATCCGTAATGCGTCCATTCACCTTTGTTTCACATTGTTTTTGGTTTTGGATGCTCTGCTTATAACTATATTGCTCGTACGTATGTTCAGTTTGCCTCCTTGACGCTCTCGGCTGGATACAAACATTGCCAACACAGAACCTCACCTTAGACTCCACACTCCTGCTATAGTGAAGGTTAGCGAGAACGTAGAGATGCCACATCGGAATTGGGGCCCAGAGCCAATAATGACCCGTGCAGAGTATGCTCGATGGTTATACCAGGCCGCCTTTCAGACATTCTGTTCGTGTTGTGGTTCATCGTACCCCTGCAGCCAGAGCGATCTCGATTTCCATCAACGGAGCACATTCTCTGGAATAAATAGGGGTCCATTTGTCAGTACCCTGGCGGCAACCGAGGAAGTGATGATGCAAAATGATAAGAGACGCAGACCTTCTTCAACCGAGAACGCTGCTATCGCCAATCTCGCGCGCGTTGTCGGTGACCCCAGATACAGGTACCATCCGGATATCATTGTCAAGACATTCAATGATTTGGACACTATGTTCTTTGGTGGACGACTTCGCGGCAATGTTCTCGTCTCCTGGGGCAACGATGCGTACTGTGCAGAGCTTGAATGTCGGATTGGAGCGAAGTTCTTGGGTATTACCACGCAAAAGTCCAGTCGTGAGCAAGGACAGGCTCGCATTGTGTTGAATCCGTTGAGAATACTCCTAGAAAATCTTGAGAATGAGAGCCCTTTGCGTGCCATGTTTTGTACACTGCTACATGAGGTAAGCTTTCGTGCGCCCCCTTTCTATTGTTCTTGCTCCATGATGCTGACTTCAAAATGTGGCATAGATGGTTCATGCTTACGAACATGTCCGCTCCCCATGGACTTCAGATTCCAGGGATTGCCACGATGAACACTTCTGCACCAAAATCGGTGTCATACACAAACGTGCTCTTCGAACTCTAGGCATCAAGGCGATCGGAACTTGGGAGACATATCGGCAGGGACATCGGTTCCGAGAGGACGTGGATACCACTTATATCAATCGTGGACAGCGTTCTCTCGACACACATGGCCGTACCAGGCCTGATGACCGTCACAGACACCACGACGACGGATTCAAAGATTACAGAGACTTTAGAGGTAGGCGAGACGAACGGAATAGGTATCCTAATAGTGGATACGAAAGCGGTAGGGACAATAGGGGCAGGCAAGACGAACGGAATAGGCAATACTACAATGGATATGAAAGTGGTAGAGACGATAGATGTAGGCAAGACGAATGGAACAGGTCTCTAAATGGTGGCAGAGGCAGGAACGAGATGGGTTTGGCCTGCTTGGTGATGTAAAATCCCCTATGAAGGCTGCAAACCCTCCGTCATTGAGAGCAAAATTTCGGTGAGTTCTAGCTGGTAGTATCACTCAGACAGGCAATTTACATCATGCACCAGGAAACAGATTGCATAATCACCACTCTTATACCATTTAGCCATGGCTCGTTTGCCGCTGTCTCGAGCACAAAGATGAATCCAAGCATCTATGACCCACCGCAATGTGACGCAAAACCTCGGCCAATAGGCCATGACATTCTGGACATAGTCGCCGATGAAGAGCAAAAAGAAGTCATTTTCATCAGCCGTTCGAATTGTGGACGCAGAATCATGTGTCACATGGATGGAGTTCGCAGCCCCTGTCCCAGATTCTTTTGTTCATTGCAATTGCAAGCGTTCAAGCCCAGATCATGACAATGAACGCTTTATCCAAATTTGAGACAAAGTGCATTATGTCTTCCCCCAAGATACCCACCCGTGGATACATTAAATCCCCTCTCATGTCCGCGTTCCCGCCTCCATCAGCATCGAAGCCACCACATCACACAACTACTGCATCCTCCACCTCATATCTCCACTCCCAACTCACCATTCACAACATGGGCTGCGCATCCTCCCACCCCACTGGAACCGAGTCCTTCCAGTCCGACCGCTTTCTCATCGCACATCCAGAGCCTCTGCGTCGTCAACACCCCGAGCCACTGCGTCACCACCATTACTATACAAGCGCGCAGAGAGCTAACATGGAGCGATTAGATACTCTAGGTGTGAAGGGGCAGAGGCATTGGAGTGCCTATAAGCATGAGAAGTATAGGGACAACTTGGAGAATGTGAGAGGCGGTGGAACCATGAAGAGGAGGTAGTAGTGCACTCAGGGATGGAGGGGCTGGCGGGGGATAAAAACACCCCGGACGATAACCCTTGTAATTTGCATTTTGCCGCTCTTTTTAGAGGCTATAATTATATGAAATCATACTTGTTGAATTATTGATGGAAAGGTTCTGTTCAGGTAAGGTAAGAGTCCGGATTATTTTGGCACCCGGGAGAGGGGGATTGTTTGGAAAGGGTTTGGTGGTAGGGAGAGGAGGCAATTGTAGATGCATATATGTCTACATTGTGTGCAACGTTGGTCGGCGCTCCCCTTCGACTTCTGAATTACGCTTCTTGCAATTGACTGAACGAATAAAAGAAAGTTTATAAGTTATAATGCAGTGCTTGATGCGATGGGTCAGAAAGAAATGGGATTTGCATATAAGAATCTCAACGTACAAAGAAATCGAAATTCATAAATCAATCGTACGTACACAAACATCCCGTTCTCTATTTTCAAATCCGAGTATTTGCATGAATTTCTACAATGACTAGACTGGATCAGCTTGGTGACTAGCATTCCGGAACCCCCTATCACATATTTCTCCATGGACTAAATCCAGGAACCATCTTGACCGGGATACGGCTGATCGAATGGTCGCGAAAGACGGGGTGCAGCACGGCCTGCATAATTCGCTGTTCTGGCCTTCGCAGTGAGCTTGTTGTATGCGGAGTCGTGTCTGGGGTCCAGCACTGGGCGAGACTGGTATTTGTATCTCGCGGTTGGTGGTCTGGCAGGTTTTCTTTTTTGAGGTCTGGGTTGAGGTTTGGGAGCTCGGTACTGCTTTCTGACTATGGGATAAGGTGGTGGGTTTAGTTGGCGCTCAGGTTTGGATGGTGAACAGCCCATTTTGATGCTGGGGATAATTGGAAGTCTTGGTAATAGGGTTGTGACAATTGATATATGGAAGATTTGTTGTGAAGAGAAATGAGAGAGGAGTATTGATAATAAAAGTCATAAGTAGGCGCTTACATCTTCTAGTTTGTCTGATGAATAAAGAGTGTTGTTTGAAAATAAAAAATAAAACCTTCGTTCTTCATAAAACAAACCACATTGAATTTACGGAAACAAAGGAATGTATACGCAAACCTTCATCCCGACCGTAGTGCCTGTCAAATCTAGAACCCTCCAAAATCTTGCTCTCAATGACGGAGGTTCTGCAGCCTTCATACATAAGAAAAATTTCGACAAAATACGATAATGCGAGGTCTTTAATTCGATCCAACTAAACGGTGAAACCGCTGATTCATCAGAACTCACAGCCCGTCGACCATCATCCTCCAGCAATGTCATCTCACCATCTCACCATCTCCACCGCTCCCGCTTTCCAATTACCCTAATCGTCCCTCACTCACCCGATCACCCTCACACTCGACTCCGTACAGTCACACCAATGCCCATCACACTTCCACACCCTCACCCTTCCATCCCATCTCCCCCTCCTTCCCCTTCCACATCCTCTGTTCCGGGCTCGCCCTCATTTTCCACTTTTTGCACCCATACTCTTTGCTTCTCACATCCCTCCCTCTCATCATCACCCTCATACCCCTCAGCTCCGCCCACGCGCTCTCCATCTATCCATAGTTCGTTACCCTCTCCAGAGGCTTTCGAATACGATGATGACGGTGATGATATGATTGCGACAGACATATTCTCTACGTCTCTGGTTGCAGGAGCAATCAATGTATCTGCTGTTTCGGCCATTGCATATGCACCCCATGAATATTTGGGTCGCTCGGGCCGGGGAGGTGGAGGCGTGTTTGGCGTAGGTATGTGAGCTTTCTCTTCTCGGCGTGCTTCATGCTTGATGTGGGTTGTGTAGAAGCTGGGAGAGTGACGAGAGGGTGTGCAGGCTATTGGTTTTTTTTTGGATTTTTTTTTTTTTGGAGACGCGACCAGACATCGATGCTGCGAAGAAGAAGGTTAGGTTCGATTGGGATGATTTTATACTGAGTAAGTAAGTGTAATGGGTATGTGTTTTTCTCTTGACGGTTGTCTCTTTGTGTAGGCAAAGTCACATTCTATCATACCTGGAACTTCAATCATTATGCACACGGCATGATCTCATTGCCTTCAACGCTAGACATGTCATCCAAGTAACTTTTCCCAATCTGTATTCTTTCCACGACAATGAGTACGCAAGCATCTCTTTGTTGTGTACAAAGTTCCCTTTTGTTGAGTGTTTGCCGGCTCATTGTCCTCAAACCTCAACCCTTTCTCATCTAACAAAGACACCATGTCTCCGAAGAACAGGTCCAATTCTCTCCCCCTTCATCAGTTGCCACCCCATCCCTTCATAACCCTTCTGCAGACCTCTGTAAGTTTCTATGTAAATTATCTCATCGTGCCTATTACCTTCTACAAATCCAACCAGCACCAAACTCTTCCTCCAGAATGGGCTGTAACGGCTCCCGTCCCACCAACTATCCCCGTCCCCACCTTACCACTGTCTACGTCTCCGGCAAAAACCCTCATCTCGATTACACCCTCGACCTCCGCCCCGTGTCTCCTCGTCCCATGACGGATGACGAATATGAGGAATACAAGGCAAGGAATAGAGAGCCTGAGCCTGAGGGTAAGGGAAAGAAACAGAGCGGTAAGATTGTGAGGCGTAGGAGTCATGGGGGGGGGAAGGTTATGTATTGTTAAGACATATAATTTTGTGATTAGTATAACTAACCTAATGGAGCAGTAATCTATTCGTCTTATTAAAGGGGTGGAGTTTAGAATTGTGGATTAAGATTTGAGCGTCGGTGGATTTTCGACGAGAAATCACGTAGACCTTGTATTCGTATGCGCTGTTTTCCACGAGAAAGCTCTTCTGGAAGTATGTCTACACGATTAGGTCGGTCAACTGCTTCAGAACGTTTTGAAATGATCATTTGAGCGCTGATGCTTACTGCTCACTCGGACCCAATCTATCTCAACATTCACTGCACAACACTCTTCTCCTGTGGAAAGTGTTTGGCTAAGGATCTCATTCTCTGATACTCAATTAGCCAGCAAGATTTACTCATCCACACCTAAATCCACCCACTCATCACATAAAACGTATCCTCCTTCCTCGACCTCCCCTTAACCTGCCTATACTGATCCTCTATAAACGGGGAATCCTTCCTGGCGATCTTGACCCCATGCCACTGTAAATGCTCTTGTTTTTCTATCTGCGTCTTTTTCTTCTCGCGCCTCCTTTGCGCAATCGTAGGCGGTAAGGGCGGACCGTGCTCCTGATAAAATGCTGGCATGTCCACGAATGGTCGTGAGAGGCGGTTTGGGTTGTGAGTGGGAGGAAAATAGGGCATGTCATCCCAGGGGTGGGACAGGCGGTGGCCGGTGTTTGCTTGGATGGGGCGGTCAACCGGGCTACCTACTTTGCGAGATGAAGGAGGTTCTGGCTTTCGCT
>QKZZ01002054.1:0-13838 GCA_003521265.1 Cetradonia linearis
TTTAGGCGACTACATATGGAATCCTGATGTTGCAACACATCTGTACCAGTGACCCAGTTTCCACATCTCTGGCCTGAAATTCTCGGTGTATGGGGAACAATGAGCAGAGAGTCGCAGCCTTGGCGATTGAAAGATCAAATATATTGACGTTGTCTACCATGTCAGTGAGCAAATTGGCCAAACGGACGAGGAGGGCGTCAGGTACTGTATGAGGATGAGGCTCCCTCGCTAAAAACACGGACAGGTCCCCTCTCACGGAAAATGAGCTAGATGTGGACAGAACGGTCTGCGGAAAATTGATACTTAGTCGCCGGTGCAGGGTGTAAGCTATATCTGCTATGAGCGACATGTGAAGTTTAGCGTCATTTTCATGACTACTTTCAATGGAGAACTCACTCGCTCTTCGAAGACGTAAAGTGTGGGGGCGAGCAGATTGATATATGCGGCCGCAAAGCCATCTGGGATAGTACTGAAAGGAAATTGGTGCGCGTAATGTGCTGCATTGTGTTCCTCTGCTCCGCATATGCGGCTCCATTCAAGCGCTCTTCGGTTACTAGTTCCAACCTCACATCAATGGCTTTCCTTAATTAAAAGGTAGTGTCATGGCTTTCGCTAACATGCATCAAGCTCCATCTCTAGCATGTCGGGCTGCGCTCTGGCCTATTGAGGTAGTCTTTGTCGCAATGCAGTTGTCCTAGCTCAGGGACTGCCGGTTGAACGAGTATTGTAAAGTTGAATTGTTCGTAAGTACATATATATAGAACGAAGTTCCTCCGCAGAACCAAGCAAGCGTCGCAAAAAGCAGAACCCAGGCGCCCCAGAGAATGGAATCTGAATATTCTTGTACATCCCAACCAGTATGCTCCGTGGCAATAATGTTCGAAAGACCATCCATAGAGTGCACCTAAGACGTAGAAATCTTCGATCCGACACCAGATGCTGTCCATGTCCATAGTTGCTGTGGTTGTCCTCCACTCCAACTCAACAATCCTGTCAAAAGCCTTTCCTTCTTATGCTGCATGAGGCACTTCGTAGTACTGTGGTCAACTTATCCATACCAAATTTACCCTTCAACCTGCATTCTGTACCAAGATATTTGCTGTATTGCCTAGGAAGACCACCAAGACCGCGGAGTAAGCCGCAGTGGCAGTGAAAACCTCTTGTCTTCGTGCCTGTGTGAATATTGAGCATGATGCAGAGAAGGCAAGAGTGAATACGAAGACTACCAGGATCTGGTAGGTACTTTTGCGGTAAATTTCCTCTTTCGAAGTCGGCTGAAGTCTGAAAAGTACAAAAACAGGGACAAGGAGCAGGATCGCCGCTACAACGGTGATGATAATTCGGAGTAGAATATTAAAACGGTCGGCAGAGACCAGATTCAATACCTCCGTTCCTGTTTTCACTTTCTGCTCAGAGCTCCTGAAAATTGCCTTCAAATTTGTCAGATCTATAGATCCATGGATGATAAGGGAGCCTCGTAGGATCCATATGTTACCAAAGGAAATGCCTAGCAAATCAGGTATGGAGGGCACTTACTAAAGTTCCCCGCCTAGATATCCAATTTAAAGTGTCTTCTAGGGCAGTGTTCAGCCAGCCGTGTTCGCTGTCACATCCTACAGCCGCTAGATCTGGTCCCTGACGAATCCAGTTCGCCTCGCCCTTGACGAAGCTCTGGGTGTTATTGATCAAATTGTGCAAATTGCGTTGTGCCCGTTTCGTTGGTCTCTTGATGGCCTGGATGTCTCGCATACGCAGGAGTGCTTCGTCTGTAGATACGTTACTGTCCGATATACTACGTACTTGGGCTTTGCGCCTGTCACCCACCATACTGTTGGAGTTTCGTATGAAGTTTGGCGACAAGTTCCTGACGTCTTGAGTCACCAACAGCCTCATCTCTGCGGCGTGAAAGGTGCTTTTTTGGATCACCGTCCCTAAATTCCCACCTATCAAGTCTTTCGAGATCCTCTTGTATCTCGACGAGCTCATCCTGCAAATACAATAATGCATAATTATGTTAGAAACCGAACTTGCGATAAATTGAGAAGTCTGAATCTAGATCCTCAACAGCTGCGATTTTCCCATACCCTACAGGGTACTCGTCCACTGAATAAATTTAGAAGCAATTCAGGATGTTTTGATTGCTGGACAGCGTACATGATCGAACAATTTGCTCAACGTCTTCACCGTCATAGCCAGGCGGATACACCTTTTGGAGATGGAGTGCTGCTTTCAGACGAGCTTGAAATGATACGCTCCTTGCTGTGTTGTTTCAGTCCACTTAACAGTCATAGAGGAAGCATGCTTTACTATTGCCATTTTCTTCGTCTACCGATGATTGCGAGTCGAAAGGAAAAGGTATATCTGATTCGCTGTCTCTGTGAGACGTTACAGAGTCCTTCCGTCGTGCTCGGTCCCCGTTGGCGTTGTCAGACTGTTGCTCTGCGTTGATGATCGTGCACGGTGTTCCCCCGAGAGATCCATTCCCCCCCAGAGGTTCTGGCATAGGTATACTGTATCAACGGAATTATAATAATCAACTTGAAGGGCAGGCCTGGAGATGTCTAATGCATGTCAGGACCGAGACAAGAACATCACGGACAGCGGTGGAGGTTGGGCCTTTCAATAGATGAGGCTGACTTGGACACGAAATTGGGCACCTTGCGCCCTGATTAAATTATTGCCCAAGTGCGGGAGTTGACTAGGGCGCGATTGGTGGGGGGCTGCAAGACATAGAGAATGTGACATGGAATGGTACTCAGCCGAAGGCTTGCAGCCTATTGCAACATTAGGGCTTGACATTAGTTGGAAGCTGTAGGGTGGTGGACCTGCTGTGCGTTTTACTGTGCAAGGCATACACCGTCTAAAGATGATGATGGGTACGTGTTGGGTGTGCACAATCCTAACAGAGAGAACGGCCTAACGTAAAGTGTGGGGGTGAATGTTTAGGCACGGCAAAAGAACATATTGAATAGGGCTCGATCGCCGATCGGCCCTTCAGAATTACGGATTGGCCCAATCGCATAGCAGCATGGGAGTCCGAGACTATCGCGGGGATGCACCCGTAATCGAATTTCCGGACTTCATCTTATCCTCTAACCGATTTATGCTTCGCCTGCAAGTTTTGGCTGACGCTAATACGCCCTCGCTCCCGCCGTTCGTTGTCTTTCACCCGTTTATCTCGCAACCAGTCTATGCGAGATGGTGTGGACGATACGAATGCTCGCTGCGCCCGGTCTTAACACCAATACCGTCAAAGCCTGGATACCCAAGAAATTGGTCATCTCAACAATCATGTATCATGGGATCATATGAATCATCTACTCGTTACAAGTATGCCAAATCCTCCTCAGAGATCCATCCAATGCTCCTCCCATACGGTGGGGGCGCATCCTTGACCCTATACCACCATTGATTCCTTCTCCTGTCGAATCTCATGCAACAGATCCAGAGTGGCCTGCGTGTTGGTCTACCATCACTGGCAATTTCATTCACATTGTAGACTTTATCGCCGCTATCATATTTCGATGATATCTTCAAGGTTCTCATGTCAGCTGGATGGCCACTGAGCGAACACTATTAGTACCTCTGGGCATTGGTAGCGAGGCGTGGAGGAGATTGATTGAATGTCCATGGATCGCCTCTCCAATTTCTTGTCACGTCAGTCCCGAGGCAGCAACCCGTCACATCAAACGCACCTGTCTTTTGCTGGGACATACCCGGTCCCTCGTAGAACTTAGCATCAGGTCGGTAATGGCTTTTCATATAAGACTTGACAGGCAGTCGAGTACTTGAGATGTGTGCTTGGGTAGTCTGCGAGTGAACTCATGAGAAATAAAGAAATGAGGCACGGAAGGCCCTTTATAAATCTTATAAGCCTCTTATCTTCCTGTGCTGCATCTGCCGCGACCAACCATGTATTAAGAGGACCAGCCACATCAGTAAGTAAGGCTGTATTATCCTCAGCTGTGACAGCCCAAGAAATGCCACCACGTCAATATTGCATTCCATGATCTTGTTTCAGGCAAACACAGCTGATTCAAGGCGTGGAAATGGATTCAATCAATCAATCAGTGGTTAGGTGGCTTGATATGCACTCACAAAAGGATGGCGAATCCAGTGGTGCCTAGCCGCGTTTTTACCCTAATACACCGTTCGAGAGGCTGCATATATCCCTCGAATTACACGTGGGGGGATATCTATCATCAAGGAACCTACCCAGCGGAAAAGTACAGCCTGTCTATCTCCTTATTGCTCTTGGGTCATGGTCCTCATATGCAGAATTTACCAAAGAAGGGTTTCGGCGTCACATCCCAACAGCAGTCGCAGCAATGAAAACAATAATATCGGTGCTAGCGACAGGTCCTCATCATGACTTTCTGAGTCAGCAGTCAAACAGAACTCATTGGTTGATTCCTTTTCTTACTTAGATACGCCTGAACGAACTAACAATGCAATACCGCCATGATCGGTTAAACTAGCAGAAGTCATATCTCCAGCCTCGTGGAAAGTAGTTCGAGCTTTGAGAATGCTATCCACAGCCTATTTATGCAACATTCTGTGTCCCAGCCCCCTCAGCACTAAGTGCTCCCTTCACCAATAGAATACCGAATTCGCGTCTTCCAACCAGTGGCCTCCCACACCTTGAAAAGCATGATACGAAGCTTTTCAAAGGTAGGCGTCCTTCACAGCGATTACAACCCCCTGCCGGAAGTTCGGAGTTAGTCTCTACGGCGTCCACTACCTACAACCTCAGGCTTTCCATTTCCAATCAAGTTCTGTGCCAGAAGATGCTAAGATACACCGGCGATGATTCAAAATCCACATGACAACCCTTCACACTTTCGCAGATGATATTATCAAATTTTCTTCGGAATTCACATTGCTGAAAGGTGTTTGGGTCTTAATAATTTTCCCAAAGGGAAAGTATATGAGTGAAAGAAACACGTTGTTGTTTATAGTAAAGGCACTTTGATTTGAATCTCTCATTTTGAATCCTTATGTATGTACTATATATTATCGAAATTTGATCAACCAAGTCCACACATTTAGGCTCAAAATACAAGCAATACCTCAACCTCTAAAAGTCCACTTGAAAGACATAGTAATATAATGGTAACCCTTCCTTACATCTGGGCTGCACATAATGAGGAACATATTGCTGTCTCCAGATCCAATATTCTCTTACTGTAATCTAAATAATCATCACAATTGATATGTAATGACGAGTTTGGTTGCTTTGCTTCTTCTATAGACGCCGAAGGATACATAAGCACACAAAGTCTTGGACGAATTCTTATGATGTGTATCCTACTGCCAAGACAAAAGGAGACTACATTCGGGCATTTTTATACTTCAGCCCAAGCAACGGCACGGTAGACCGGTGCTGTTGTATAATTCTACCTCATCCCAAATAATCCAACCGTAATTCGTATACATACCAGGCGGTACGTCTTATTTTAGGGATGTTGCTGAGAAATTACATATCACGACCACACTTCCAGTCTCGCTGTAGATGAAGAATCCGTCTCTTGCCTTAGGGATAGTTGGAAAGTGGAATAAATACATATCACTTTAGTGTCCCGACTGGTGAAGCCTTGTTGGACTTATTCAAGTCTTATTTAGCCTAGCTTTGACTCGAGATTGTTTGATACTGTGAAGACTATAATGATGCATCAGGGGATGAGTGCCCCCGGCTAAGCCCCTGTCGGGTTAGTCGTTGCCGCCCCCAGCTGCTGAGTCAGCAATGGCTAACCCGACAGGGGCTTAGCTGGGGGGGGGAGCTTCAGGCAACTTGCCGAGCTAGCTGACCAATTAAATTACAACAAAACAACCAAAGGCCTATGCATAAATTCTCAGAGAGTAGTCGAAACAAGAAATATACGCACATGAATTTGTAGAGAAAGCTCTAATTAGTAAATCTACAAGAACATCCCTTCAGTTAATGTGCTAGTTGCGTGGACAAAGAGCGTGCCATCAGAGCGCATTTTCGTGAGTGTTCTATTTGTGCACCAATTTCTTTTGACCATTGAAGGTTCTGAATATGTCCAATTTGGGCGCTCACGTGATTCCTGATAGAATGCTTTCAGTATTCATGGAGAGCTTGAAAGATCAATAAGACTTGTGAAATAATCCTGGAAAGTATCAGTTGCTGATGGAAAATTTGCAAAATTCCAATTTCCATTTTCCACGGCGTTTATGTATCCATTCGACCCAACTCTCCTGTCATGGGCCGTCCAACTCTTTCCTTCGGGAACAAGCACGCTAGTGTCCGATACATATTTCATATATCATGACCGTGAGCCGTTATTGGCGAAGTAGACGACGTTCGATGTGTTGCTCAAAAACACGACTAACACAGCGCAGTAAGCCGCTGTCGCTGTGAACACTTCCTGGCGTCTTGCTCGTGTGAAGATAGAGCAGGAGGCGGAGAAGGCAAGTGTGAATAGGAATATAGTAATGATCTGTAGCCAGTTGCTACGAGTCACTTGTGATGGCTGACTTGGCTGTAGGTATACGAGAATCATGACAGGCGCAAGCAGGAGGACGGCAGCGACGATCGTGAGGGAAACACGTAAGACAGCGTCGACGCGTCCAGGAGATATCAATTTTGTGCGCGGATCGTCTCCCGATCGTTCTTTCTGCACTCGGGTACGAAATATCTTCTGAGAATCGTTAGATATACATTGCAAATGATCACCGATGGCCTTTTTCGGGGGCTTGGGATTTCATTTTGAGGTCTGAAGGACGAAAGTGGGTTGCAGGGGGTTGGGGGAGGAGTGCAGGATCCTACAGGTAAGACCAACTGTTTCGGTCTTACAGCTTGAACTATAACATTGTTGTACAGTCATTGATGTTCTCAGTGGCAGTGCTTACCAGAAGTAATGTCGCTGAGACCTTGTTGAGCATGTCCTCGACAAAGCCGTTGAACCAACCATACTCCGCCCCATGTCCGAGAGCGGCCAGATCTTCTCTCTGGCGGATCCATTCTGCTTCTGAATTCACTACACTTTGGGTATCATATATCATATTGTAGACGCTGTTTTGATTCCGCTTTGTTGGGGTCCTGACTGCCTGCATCTGGTGCAGCCTCAGAAAGTATTTATCTGACAATAAAATCAGTGTCGATCGTGCCACAGCTTTCATAGTTCCTGCTTACCGTATTCATCCAGTTTTGTTTTTATTGTGGTTATGAGGTCGACTCGTTGAGATGTATCATCGGAACGGCGGCTCGCTAATTTCACAACGTCACCAGACTTGGCTTCCCAGTCGTCAATAATTTCAAGCTCCTCCTCCAGTTCCTGCAGTTCATCTTGGATATGTAGTAATACCCGATTATGCAACCAACCAAACTTCCGGTAGATACGGAAGTTGGGGTCACAGTCAATAAAAGCAGCGAGCTTTCCATACCCTTCTGGATACTGGTCCACTGGTTGTAGTTTAGAAGCAGACTTGTGCGCTAATCATGGACGAATTCACCTGACTTGATAATCTCAGGTACCCGGTATTCCAACGTGAAGCTCGTCGAAGAAGAAGATGAGTCTGATAGTCCTAGTACGGCTCTGAGACGGTTGGTATATGTTTTCTTTTCGTGACCTTAGCAGTATAGTATGAGCCTCCATTATGCTACTTTTGTGCACGGCTAGCTATTTACTTTTCACATTGACTCCCTTTTCAGCGTCTCGAACCGTGTCCGCTGCATTGCTCGATCGTCGGTCAGAAGGAGTGGTCGTTGGAGTTGAGGGCGGTTTTTGGCTCGCAGATTCGGGCAGGTTTTGGCGCGGCTCGGAGTCAGCAGGCGAGATTTCGTCTCTCTGTATTTGAGCCATGGCGGATTTGCAAATGTGAATAAGCAAGATTCTGTAGAGATGGTACTCATGGAGTCTTCTGAGATGAGCAGCTGAGGGGTATAAGACGTTCGTGAGGCTGAACGCCTGCGCGAAGGAGTGAGTAAAACGCCAGGATAGGTGCCGTAACAGACTAGCTGACTGATATTTCATGGGCCGAATCATATTGTCGGCTTCACGGGCTTTTGCCTTGTTTGTGTTTAGAGTAGATCATCCCCCCCTCGTGACTTCTCTACGACAATTCGGAATGCATTAATCATGCAACTAGCTAACCAATCGACTAGCATACATTTTGCGGTCGCGGGCCCAAGCGTCATGTATCATGCATACAAGCGAGAAAGCATTGAGTATTAGGATAATTCAAATCATAGTAACTACATATACATCTTTGAATTTGCCTACGATGCTGAAGTAATCTTCTTGAGTTGTGATTCTTTGACCCACTTATCGCCCTTTGCTTCATTGGGACTTGTCTTCAATCGATACAGCACTGTGCCATCTGGTTCCACTTTCTTGCAACAAATCCAGTAGCAAATTGTCGTATTGATGTCCTTTTTGCATGAAACTTGATCAGTTGGTATGAATCTTGTTTTGGGCTGTGAAAGCGAGAATATCAGCATTTTCCTGGATGAGGTTGCAAGAGAAAAGTACTTCTCTGATGGACTGGTCTGTTGCGCGGGTCGACGCTTTTTTTACGTGTGAATCCCCCGAAAATCCACCAGTGCTCTACAAGGTTCAGTCTTCTATTCGATTGTTGAATAGTAGATAGTGGAGAACTCACAGTATCCTGATTACAATCGTAGAGCGTTCGAGCGCGAGGCATTGTGCGACAAGCCAACGACACAAGATGCTGGAATCGGTTGGTGTCAAAACAGAAGCTGTTGCAAGCGTCGAGCAGGAGCGTGAGCCTTATATGTATTGTGGTGACGCCTCGCTATAGCTCCAATGTCATAATTGATACTTCCATTGTAACTAAGTATCATATTTCCCAGCTGCACGAGCCGCACACATGCCGCCAGAACATCCTAACCTGACGCACTGGCGCTCTAAAAGTTGCCACGTCACCACACCTATTGCAAAGCGCTTTAAATTTATTTGTATTATTCTGAAGGCGTCCACACTTAGGATCAAGGCGTTCGCAGCACTGTGCAGTACGTCGTACAAACATAGATAGCGGTGAGGAAATCTGAGCACCTCAGTGGTTACCACAAGGGGAAATTAGTAGATTGATGCCTAACCTCTCCTCCAGCTGGTTTGATGGCAACATCATCATGCAAGCGCCACTGCATATCCTTAGCCCACATCCCATCGACGCAGAACCCATGTGACTCACTTACAAACCCTCGCCGGGAGAGTTTTCAGCCTTGTTCAATTCATCTTCGCATATTGTTCCTGCTTGTCTATTTCAAGCAAATAGCTGAGGTCTAACAATGTTCTCTCAAGTCTTCATGTTGATAGGGGTGATTGATTTCGTTGCAGCAACATGTGTCGAGCGAGCTTCGACTGACGACTCGAAGACTGCTACGCCGAAGACATTGTAGATGCTACGAGATCGGCAACGCTGTCCTGCATTGAATAGTGCTAAGCCAGCTCATGCATGCCTAGATGCAACTCTACTTCCAGCTTTCGGTTCGTCTCGAGGCAACTTCGGTGTGACTCAGGATATCGAAGGATGGGAGCCAACGGATACTTTATTCAGACGAAATTTCTCCTTCGCTGGGCTGACTGGAATAGTAGTCTAGAGTTGGCAGGTGTGGATGGAGACAGTAGGCTTCTCGGGCTCCTATCTGTTTCTGTTGGACGAAGGTATTGGCTGTGTCGCAAAGTCACGCTTGGCCACTCCCGACGAAGTGTCACGAGAATCCAGACCCTGCTTTCCATGTCCTGATATTGTATGTGGCAATGACATTGAAGACAAGGAGTACTCTTTGGTCGTGTCGATAAGGCACCTCCTTTGTTTCTCGGCCTTTCCTCAGAAAGCATTGCGTTCGGCGACTTTCTCCGACCACTAGCCAGAAAGTTGTCGCCAGATCAGGATTTATCCTTATCCTGTATTCAAGAGTAAATTTGGCTTCATGATCCATCAAAACAGAGCGAGTATGGCCACCGGTCCATGATCTCGAGAGTCAGATTGATTCATTGCTTAGCGTCTGAACGCTTTGATGACTCCAAGGAAGACGTCCACGAAGAGGAGTCGTCCAAGCTATCCTCCACCCCGAGCTTGATTGGGAACGCGTTGTATCTCACATAACTCATGGACTCTGTTCGCGTCAGCGGCTTGCCATTTTATGAAGTTAAGATCTCCTAATCATTCAACGTGTCCACAAAGATCTAATCAGATGTTGTAGGTTTGGTTTCACTGACTGTCCAACGCGTAGCAGCAATGCTCCTTTCAAATGGTTGACAGGAATGATCTCCACCATCCTTCCAAACCGAGGCCTTCTGCGCGGATGGACGTGTCCGTATATGTTACCACCACTCGATATTTAGCCAGTCGACTTTTAGACCCAGCGCTGGGGCTGCGCCCAATTGCCCTCCTATCTTTTATTTATACAGGCATCAACAAGGTTTAGGAGTAGGCTGCTGGGCGACGACCACGCCATTTGCAGGCAATTTTCGATGCATGCGGGACCACATTGGGACCCAGAGCTTGAATTTTGGAACTGGAAAGGATGGACAGAGGTCACCAATGGCCTATATGAAGCTTGGTAGAGCAGGAAATTTCCTCGGGCACTGTATGTAGGATGACATGCTTATGGAGCACTCCCAGTGATGAGTCGTATCGGCCGCATGGATGATCAAGTGACTGAATGCACATGAGGCATGAACGTCGAGTATTGCGCTTGGAGGAACACAAGTGGGAACAACTCTTTGGACAGAGGGGCGGTACGGCGATGTCCAGCGGAGCATCGGATTGCAGAAGTCGATGCACCATACTCGTGACTCGATTATCTCAACAATCATATCGCACTTCCGGCAAACAAGACAGAGGAGGGACGTATGTACCAAAGATACATTCAGCTCTCCCAGAACCTAACCCTGCGAAACACTGCCAGCGTACACGAAGGACGGCTTTGAATTGACCTCGACGGCAAGAAAGGCAGCTTGTTGTATACCAGAGCGACTAGATTGCAATTCCTTGACGTGTGCGAAAGGACAGAGAGGAAGAGAATGCCAAGTGCAGCCAGGGTAAGTGTGTCCTCAAATAGGTAGTAGTAACCACTGGTGAACGACTATTTGTCTTCATGGGTTCCCGTCAACCCAAGTCAGCGACATTCGAAAGCCTCAGACGAAAGTATATACCACAAATCTTCCAATGCTTTATCCTCTCAGCATTCAGAAGTGTCTCTGACCCAGTGCCACATGGCTCGTGGGCCCCTTCTTGCGTTGGTAGAGTCGTGAGCTGCTAAATGCTCTCATAGCGCACTGACGATGCCAACTCTGCTTGGAGTCAATATGCATCATTTTGCGTAGTTGCCAAGTTTGTCCTGATTAACGAGATCGCTTCGTCTTTAGCGAGTGATTGAGCAGCGTGTTGAGGAAGCGTTGTTCGGCCAAAGCCACAGGGTAATCTGGGCAATAGTGTCTGTTCTCGCAATAGCGATGTCCCTGAGACCTCGAGCGCCTCTAAGTCCCTCTCCTCTTGTTGACATTGCAGGATTGAATCTCAAGCTTGAGCCATTCCATGCGAAAGCAAGAGTTGCACATGTGGATGGATCGCAGATTGAGTAGCGGTGCGACTGAATTGCAATACGGGCGACAATAAGCGGTTTCTGCTGGCATATCGAGTCGCAACCACCAGTAAGTAGGAGCGGGACACGACAAACGACCTGTCGCATTTAACGTTGCGCTCGGATCGTGGACGATGAAGAGTGTGTCACCCAACCTGCCATTGCAGTTCGCGCAGCCTTCACATCAGTTATGCTGAGAGAATGCTCAAGGCCAAGAAGCTGCGCTTTTGCCACGAGATAAGACCGATCACATCAAGTTTCCCCAGACCTCATGCATGAAGAGCGCTAAAATTAAGTGTGGGGGCCCGCTTGCAGGTAGCCAATCAGTGTCCAACTTCTTTCTCGGTTGCATTGAGCCAATCACTCCTCTCCTTCCGGGTCTAACGTCATATCCTAGGTTAGTAGCTAATGCATGGTTCAAGTATACTCCGTGCTCCTGCCCGGTCCATGCAATATTGTTCGAGGAGATGGAGAAATCAGTGAAGTGGTTTATAATGCCGGATAGATAAACGGCACTGGTGACGCTGCAATTACTAGATCTGCTCAGGTTACAGAGTATGGTGTCCAACAAGTCTCTAGAGTCACAGGACACAAAGTTCAATCTCCTTGTGTATCTGGTGCATAAAGGAACAAAACGTTGTAAGAGAGACTCTTGCGATCAACTGAGGGCGTTCTTGATCGAAACAGAAACGGAAGCCCTTCGCAGATGCTCATGTTTTGACCCACTTTTTTCTATCTGATCTCGTGAGGTAGATCCAGGGGAATTCATTCCATTCTTCGTTGCTGAACTCGTTACCTACCAGGTTACATTTGGGGGCTAAGCTCGCCATACCTCCCGGTGATCCCGTAGCTGTCGGACTGCGGTTGGATTGCATCCGGCGCATATGGCTTGCCGGCAGCTGTTTCCCCAAGAAGAGCTTCAACCATTACCCTGGGCGCCAGAAAGTATTTTAGGCACCCAGAAAATATTTTAGAGGCCGTTTGGAGACAATACAATACAATTTGCAGGAGAGCCCTTATTACCAGCGTCCGTTCAGGGAAGGCCTGCGATGACACAGAAGGGTTGTAAGCAGGTCTGCAATATAATACAATGCTCTTGTAATGCCATACAGCCTCAGCTCTTACGGATCCACTTCTTATGCCTCTTGACTCCACCTGCTTTCGAAATAGTCTATTGCTTCCAGGCAAGCGTTGGACATAGTGCACAGGCTCCAGAGCACGTCTTTCTTGCTGCTATGATAGGGAGTATCAGAATAGAGACACCGGCAAACGACATGAGAACGCGCGAGGTTGATTGTCAATACGTGATGAGATTATGTCAACAAGAACAAGACTTATGCGGAGAAGATGATACACGGAGGCTGGAATATATGAGATAGCGCAAGAAGGTGCCCAGAATATTCTCTCAAAACAGGCTAGTGTCTAAAAATGGTTCATTCAGCTTTGAGCAGGATTTTGCTTGAACATTCTTATAGGATGAATGTACACAAACTTTAGGATTATAAATCTCCATCTCAAACATTTGTAGCTACAAGGATTATCAATTCGAATGACTTCATACAGCAATTGCCCAACTTCTTAAAACGAATAGGTAGAGTAGAGTCAAACAGGATTATAGTGAAAGCAGAATTCGACGAAAACAATGGGTATTACGGCTAGCAGTAATTAGGCCATGCAGTCGAGGTTTTGAAAGGATGAGTCTTGAGGCCGTTTCTTTCCTTGGTATGTAGAACCAAAATATTGTGACAAAAATCTCCGGTGGGGACGTCGTTGCTTAGTCATTGGGTCTTACCGGGATCGCCAATTGGAGGGAGGACTACACCCTTTCAGCGACCCTAAGTCCAGATTCAGGATGGCTCCCGAGCTAGCTGTTCTTGTCTACTATTTACTCATATTTTCTAGCTGTTCTCAAACGCGTTGTGCTGTAGGTGAATCTCTGAACCCCCGTATCGAATATACACTCGAGAGTGTCAATATTGAGTGTTCCAAACTCTGTATATTGTTTAACTTGTCCCGTCTGAGGTCATCACAAACCAGCTAATGTTTATCGGCAAAAGCTTGAAACATAAGACGAACATTCAGAGGCTCTGGAAGATATTACTCAGACTTAAGAGGCTTTCTGAGGACTCTCGACTTACGCTTCGTAAGCCTCAACTTCGTTCATCAGTACTGCTTCCAAGTGTGTCCGTAATGTTGTCAATTACTGTCAGAAATGTTGAATATCTATCTAGGTGATGAAGCTCTACTATATAGACAAACAAAA
>QKZZ01002059.1:0-15308 GCA_003521265.1 Cetradonia linearis
ATAATTATTGTTGCAGCCATATATAATCTTTTTATATTAGGCCTGAATGATCTATCCTAATAATATAATAAAACTGCTTCAAAGCTTTGTTGGATATTTATTATATAATAAGCGATGGTGTCAAGAAGATAACAGCCTGGGTCTTTCTTAGGCTATCTAGGCATGATAGAGATGAAAAGCGGTAACAGAAGCCATGGCGATAGTGTACAGAGCAAGGAAATTCTGTGGAGTCTGGAGAAATGTTTGGTGAGATGGAAGAATAGATTAGTTGTTTGGAGAATGCAAAGGGAATAATGCATGTACGGGTAAGTGGCTTGGTTTGGGCGTAAAGAATTAACGAAGAATCACTCGAGCATACATGGACACTCTGAGCACATCAGCCTGGGTAGAGGTAGTTACTGACACTTCTAAAGCTTGCAAAAGCATCTCCAATAAACACTGTAGCCACGCAAATCGAAGCATGGCTGAAGCAGAAGTGTGGCTTGTGATAATTTAGATGGAGAGTGCTGTGTCAGATGTTGAGATGTATTATCTGCCGGCGGTGTCGTTATGGAGCAGCTCAATCGTCTTTCAAAGATAGTCTGGGCGCGGTGTTGGTTGTTTCACGGTGTTGAAGTAGAGGCAGAAGCAATAGCCTACCTAGCACATGTCAATCTCGACATGCGTAGTGCATCCATGAGTTCTGGTTTGGGTCTCTGCGGCCGAATCTAGGCAGCAGCTCCCATCTGAAAAGAATGATGGGGCCTCCGTCGATCTGTTCGGTCGTACGAATGAAGAGTCATTAGTATTTTCACGCTATATCGATCCGTCACGACGGGCTCCTTCTACTTTCCATCCTTGCCCTCAAATCCCTAATGAGAGCTTTCGCTTCCTCAACCTCCACCCCATCTTGGCAAAGCTCATTAGCCAACTCCATAGCACGGCCGAGTCCTCCCCTTGCAAATTCCCACTTCGCGAGCCACATTCGTGCTTTCGACGTAGCACTCGTAACACCAGTACCCCGGCCACCAACATCGTCATCGTCGTCATCATCTCTAGGACCTTCCTCTTGTGCCAAAGTCATCTCCATATACGACGCAGCTTCTTCATTCTGATTCAGCTTCTCGTACATAATCGCTATTTGATAGAGTATTTCTGGGTCCAGTACACCACTAGGCTCTCCAGTAGAAGCCCCAGATCCGAAAGAGCTCGCTTGATCGTAATATGTACCAGCTACCAGAGCTCGTTTGAAAGCTTTGATACTCTGTATAGGTCTGTCGATCTTATCGTAGCAGCTGCCCACCGCATGCCACATCTTAGGGTCATATGGTCTAAGACTAGCTGCTCGCTGGAAATAGAACAGAGCGTAAAGATGCATTTCGAGGACTTCATAGGCCTGACCGAGGCCGTACCAGGCTCTATAATCTTTGCGATTGCAGTCAACCGCACGTCGGTAGCTTTCGATCGCAGCGTGTGTATTCTTCATCTCGACGTATTCGTGGCCCATCAAGGTCCATGCAGAAAGAAAATTTCGGTCAAGAGTAAGGGCCCGGCGAAAGTATTGCACTGCCTTCTCATGCTCTGATTTTAAAGAATAGTAGTTCCCTACAGCACAGCAGGTCTCTGGCCTGAATTTGTCAGTTGCAGTTGCAACTTGAGCAAGAAAAGCGAGCTTTGGCCTCGCAGACATAACATAGAGGATGTTTGAGTAGTGGTCTAGAGAATCAATTCGGTGCGGGTCGGCGTGTAACAAAGCAGAAAATATGGTCTCTGCTTCATCAAAATCTGTACTAGTCAGTCTGATCTATGTACAAATACAATGAGGCGTACTTTTTGAATGGTAGAAAAGTAGCGCTCTTTGAGTCTTTAGGAACTGGCTGTTCGGAAAGATGTTTTCGAGTTCAGTGAGCTCTTGATGGACTGCGTCTGTTGACTGATAGAGCTCCTGGCTCGAATAGAGATGGAAGATTAGAGTCATAAGATTTTGGGGCAGCGCAGAAACGATTCTTTGAAGCTGTTTACCTCGCGTTAGCTGGAGCTATGGACCTGGATGATGAACTTACCTCTTCTACACTGTTCAGGAGTTCACTCAATTCAAGCCATGCGCCCCAGTTGAATGGATATAAGTGTACACTTCGGAGGAGCCATTTCTTGGCATCTTCCTCTGTCTTCCCTTTGGACAGCACAATGCCATATAAGTATTCCAGCCACCCCTGATTACTTCCACTCAAGTTTTTGGCCTCCCGATCTGCAAACCAGCCCTCGAGACTTCTTGTTATCCCCACAAGCTCCTTATTGACCGTCGAACCACCATCGGCTGGACCAAGTACCATCTCACTTTCTTCATCTTTTCGCTTTTCACCAGACATGTATTTGGCATAAAGGGCGAGGAAGAGTGCTTTCTGGCTCATTGTAGGAAGCACATTACTCGGTGGGATTGTTTCGGCCCCCACGTTCAGACCCAAGTCTTTCCCTTTGCCTTTCGCAGCTTTGCTAGGTGTCCCCTTTTTGGCATTCGGGGAGGTGGGAGAAAGTGGGCCTCTCGGAAGAGCCGAAGAAATGAACACAGCTGCACACCGGTCGTACTCTCGGCAGTCAAAGTATGATTTGGCCAGTAAATATTTGGGTAGCTCTTGGGCTTCGAGGCGGGCTTCTTCCGTGTCATTATTGGATGATAAGACTATAGAGGAAGTGGGCTGCTCGACATCTTGCATTTGCGAGTCGTTTTCAGTATCGAACGATGAGGAGGCCGAAGGCAGAACAGGGAGGGAGACTGAGAGTTCTGCGGCCCTGCAGATGATCAACTCTTATGCCAATGCCGAAGCAGATTGAACGGAAGATGTACCATTTAGCAGACTGATAAAGACATCGCTCTGAGCATTTCACCACAGCCTCCTGCAGAGCATTTCTGATGTAGTCTATGTTGGCTTTGTTGAATGCTGGCATTTTTCACGGAATTTCTCCTAAGAGTGCAACCAAATTCGAGAAGGCTATCCTGCTATACTACATTTGGAGTCGCTTAGCGTTTGGCCGATTATGGAGGTCGAGAGCTATGGTGATTTGAGCAGTTGAATTAACGTGTAACGCGTCAAAGGCACGTATCGCAAATGCGCTGATATTGATATTGCGGGTGGACAATTACCATAGCCAGCCCAAAGGACTGCTGTGGGCTCCTCTACGGCTCCTGTTTACAAGCACGTCGTCGCCGGCGTTAAGTGGCTAGAAACTCCGACGGGTATTTATCCACGGTGGTCCATAACGACCAAAGACATCGAGCACAGTCTAACCTTCTCATGATTGGATCTTCTCCAATCAAGTTGTTTGCACCAGCTCTTATTTTGTCACTCACCAGCTGTGCCAGCATACTTCCCGAAGTTGCAAGTTGCCCACACAAATCTTCAGCGTTTCACTCTTGGAGCTATTGACCTATATATCTCGTCCAATCTTCATTTGTGGAGCTCCAGCGTACCACGCCAACCATCAGTATCCCCTCACTGATTTTACCACCACCATATACTCCGCCAATTGAACACAATGTCGTCCAAGGAAGCCAAGAAGAAGTTTGAAGCTGTATTTCCCTCCTTGGTCGAAGACCTCAGAGAAAATGCAAAACAGTATAACATCCCCGCCGACGCCCTGAAGTGGTACGAAGACGTATGTCTGCCGTCCTCTCCAATGCACCACCTTTGCTCTACCAGCCCCTCTCCCCTCTCCCCTCTCCGCCCTCCACAATCTATCAAGCTTCTCACTAAATCTTTCTCCGCCCCCTAGTCCCTCAACTACAACACCATGGGCGGCAAGCTCAACCGCGGCCTCTCTGTCCCCGACTCCGCCTCCCTCCTCCTCGAGAAACCCCTCAACCCCGCCCAATACCACGCAACCGCAACCCTAGGCTGGCTCACGGAGCTCCTCCAAGCCTTCTTCCTCGTCTCCGACGACATAATGGACTCCTCCATAACGCGTCGCGGCCAACCGTGCTGGTACAAGCAGTCCAACGTAGGCATGGTCGCCATCAACGATGCCTTCATGCTCGAATCTAGCATCTACGTCCTCCTAAAAAATCACTTCAAAACCCACCCATCCTACGTCGACTTCCTCGAACTCTTCCACACCGTCATCTTCCAAACCGAAGTGGGCCAACTCTGCGACCTCCTCACCGCACCCGACGATCACGTTGATCTCTCTCAATTCTCAATACAGAAACATTCATTCATTGTAATCTACAAAACCGCATACTACAGTTTCTACCTCCCCGTTGCGCTCGCATTGCACTATCTCGAGCTCGCCACACCCAAGAACTTGCAGATATCGAAAGATATATTGATACCCCTGGGAGAATACTTTCAAATCCAAGACGACTACCTCGACTGTTTCGGCTCGCCAGAAACCATAGGGAAGGTCGGCACCGATATCCAAGACAATAAGTGCAGCTGGCTGATCAATCAAGCTTTACAACGCGCGTCCCCGGAGCAGAGGAAAGTGCTAGATGAGTGCTATGGGCGGAAAGATGAGAGGATGGAAGGGGAGGTGAAGCGGATATATGAGGAGTTAGAATTAGAGGAGGTATATTTGGCTTATGAGGAGAAGGTAGTGGCAGAGATACGGGGGATGATAGAGAAGGTGGATCAGGGGGAGGGGTTGAAAAGGAGTGTATTTGAGGGTTTTCTGGGGAAAATATACAAGAGGACGAAATGAGAATGAAAAAAAGGGAGTTGTCTGGCACAATAAGCTTTGTTAGCTTCTGCATTAGACGACTTTGCGTGCATCTACAAATGCTTGGCGTAGCATTTAGTTCTGACGAGTACCAACGAAGCAGATGTAATTCGGTATAACCGCTTGCAGATAGCGGTAGAAAGTCTACACAGAGTGTTCCAGGATACTTGATCCATGCCAACGCCTTGCTAATGCCAAAGCTGAATGATGATAAGCAAATGACAGGTATGAAAGTAAAACGAGAAAGAGGCCAATGACCACGGCCATGCTGGTGTGTAATATAATTTCGCCTATGAAGTTGTATGACTTATGTCTCCTCACCATTTTCCGCTGGCCTTTCTGAAGTGCCATCTGTGCTAGAGGCCTCCGTACTCGAAAGCTTACTTTCAGGAGGCGATGCTTTTTCTGACACAACCTTGCCATTTACGACATTGACAACATGATCTCCGATGTCTGCAGCACCGTCAAGCTTGCTTAGACGTGCTTTAAAGAGTTCGGCATCACGCAGCATCCTGGATGGTTGTCAGAGTCCGGAACCTCGAGTCTTGAGTATTTTGGATTGTTATGGTACGTACCTTTCTTTCCCAGCTACCGTCTTGACGTCCACGTCCCGGAACGCCTTACCCCATTGCTCGCGGTAGCTGCTGAAAACCGGATTCATGATCATTCTCACCGTCATGTCTGGAAGGTGCTTGCTGAGCACTTTGTGTAGCGTAGTTGTTTCTTTAACTAAAGTCTCCATATATGCATTGGGTGCTTGACTCGAAGACGGCGCATCCCAGTCGATCTTCTTCATGACATTAACGTGCATTGTGGCACGTCCGCTCATTATGTCTACAAGTTTATCGTTGATGCCGGCTTGATGTTCCTGGTACAGTCGCTTGACCTTGTCAAACTCGACCATCAGGCTCCCAGCGCCGGAGGAGTGTCTTCGCACAAATTCGCGGACGTAAGGCGTCAGAGCTGTGACAAAGCTCAAAGCCTGATAAGCGAGAGCGAGATGCTTGGTAGTGATGTTCTTTAATCCAGCACTCCGCGTTGCACCCGCACCAAGGATGAGCTGCGAGGATCGAGAGTTGAACAACTTAAGGTATTCGAGGAGGGATGAGGTGATTTCTTGGGTCATGCTTGGAATGCCCGTGACGAGCTGCTCAAATTGTCCGATGCCGCCAAGTACCGTCAGCGCCGATTCAGGGAGTATGAACTTCTGTTCATCGATGGTCGCGCTGCGAATCTTGTCTTTCGCTGCTGTACCATTGGTGACAGTACTGTTGCTTTGTAAATCCCCATTTATGCCAGTCGCATCGTCCGCCCAGATTGAAGCCGCCCTTGTCCAGGGCTCAACCTCTTTGGTACTGGCTTCGATAATGCGCAACAGCATTAAGTCATCTTTCTCCCTAAAGTCTTTTGCATCCCAACGATCAGCATCCATGCTTTGCACCAGATACTGGCGTTCCGTGTCACCTCCATACTGAACAAAATCCTTGATATGAGCATTGACAACGGTTTTGAGTGACATTCCCCCTCTTCCAGATACTGCTTCACATTCGTCAGCGAATAGCCTATTGAGCTGGAAGTATCTCAGAAATTGTGGCAGAGGAAGCCGTGTGCTTTGCTCTGCTCGAACTTTCAGGATCTTCGTGATCTGTGCTTGGGCAATGTCAACGGCCTGGCCTAAGAGATTGGACATATCCAGAGTCTGCTGAATGTCTTCCTGCTGCACCGCACCGCGACGGGCTGGGTAAACAGGCGCTCCAATCATGTAGCTGTCCATGTTTGCTGTAGGTGGACTCATTGGCGACTTCACGCTCCTAACCGCTGGAGCGCTATTGAAGGTACTAGTGATATCGAGAACCACCTTGACCTGGGTCCCTAGTCTCCGCAAAGCTTCTCCAACATTCGAGTAGATCTTCTTAAGCATGACTTCAGCGTCCTCGGCATCCAGTGCGCGAAGATTGCGGGCCAGGACCGTAGACTTCTCTTGTTGCGTCAACTGTCTGCCTCCTTGGGTAGATGCTGACATGGTTGATTCGCTATCATCGTCACTAGAGCTTGGTAAGTGTCGTCGGATAAGAGTTTTCACCTCCTTCAATAAAGCCTCTCGATAAGCAGTCGTGGCAGGCTTGATGCTATCCGATTGAGCTAAGCCTTCCAGATTCGCTTGTAAGGTCTCGCGTAAAGTATCGTCTATTTGCAGAAATGTTGGGTAGACTGAAGGTGTTCTCGCATGGCTGCCTCGGAACCTTTGCGACGCCTTGTCCCATCTTTGAAAGGTTGTATTCGATGGCGTGCTATCCACATGTCTTCTCAGATCTGATAGTAAAGCCTCAAGAAATCTAGTCTCGAAACTTTTACCAATTCGTTGCCTTAGAAAAGCAATATCGTTGCCTGCACCCTCCAACGCCTTGACGCCGCGAAGGTCCACCAACTGCCCTTCCGGTGTGGACGTTTTGTTCGCGTCTGATCCTCTATCTCTAATTCTTTCACCTGCAATGAGATGTTCTACCTCGGATAGCACACGCAGAGCTTCCTCAATCTCGCCATCGTTGACTTGCGTTTCACAACGGGTAACAGCCTCAACGACTTCGCGCAGCTGCTGGACTGCGTCACCGAGTTTTCGCATGTTCTCGCGACATCTTCGCATAGCAACAATTTTGAGGCCCCCAACGGCCATATTTCGATCCAAGCTTGCTAGATCTCCTCTCAACGCTTTTATCTTGGCAACGGAAGTTGACGCTTCTTCGTGCAGATCTCGCAGCGATCCGAGAGCAGCGAAGAATGAAGACGAAGCCGTGGATATCGATGATATAAGATGGACCTCCACCGTGTCCATGTACCACGAAAGCTTCTCCTGCAGAATAGCATTGGTTGCAAGAGCTTTCCGGCCACCTTGCCCTGGCGCCATTACAGCCCCATTGGCTCCCGGAGGAGGCCGAACAATCTCTGATCTCTCGCTAACGATATCAAACGTTCGAGGGTTCTCCAAACGGAAGTCTGGCTCAAAGTAGACTGATGGAATGGTGGACAGGGGAGCGACAGTAAGCGGTCCACGCCTAGATGATCCCCCACTCGCTTTCCTCTTAGATGGAGGCCTTTCCACTGGAGAGCTCACAGTCGAGAATGTACTATCTGGTCGCTGAGCGCTCGAAAAACCGCCATGCCGACCATGATGAGCCTGATTATCACTCTTAGTAGGTGTACCCGGTCTTTTTATTTGTGATGGCCCCGTTCCCTCACTTTCTCTCGCACGCTGAAATGCGTCATATAATGAGCCTGCTTGCTTTAGGTATGGTAGGAAAGCAGATGGTTGAACATGGGGAATATTGGTAAGGGAGACTGGGGGTATGTCTTTGGCGGAAGGAAGCTTTTGTGCGCTAGGAGCTGACGCATATGGAGCCAAGCCAGTACGGACAATGGGCGTTTGGAGGAGTGTTGCGATAGCTATGATCGATCAATACTATTAGTATCAAAATCTATTATCAGCTAAGAGTTTTACAGACCATTATTACTAGCCTCTGCTATTAAATCTCTATCCTGTGGCGCCGTGTCCAAGACTCCACCGATTGATGTAATAGAGCTCGCCGTTGAGCCTTGTCTCCTGCCATGGCGGCTGCTCGAGCCGGCGCTTTGGGGAGAGCCGATTTGGGGAAAGGGATATTGCTTTGCTGATGGACTGGTGAAGGGCGATGCTTGATTATCCACTGATCGCCTTGGAGCAGGGGATGACATGTCGCGTCAATCGTAGACGGCATGGAGGCTCGATTGCGAGAGCTTGTCTCCATCAATCTCTAGCTGTGCATCGTGAACGTTGGCCTGAAGTTGTAAGTTGACTGAGCTGTTAATTCCGGAAAAAGTGTTGTTGCCAAGCCAGCTGGCGCTAGTAATTAAATACTGGAGCGCTAACGGCGGATGCTGATAATTAGCGCTACTATCTTTGGAAGGGACTGAACGACAAGGCCCAGTGAGTAGTGAGTGTAGTGAGATGGCCTGGTTGTTTCCTTTCATGACCTGAAGTCATGCTTGGTCTCATGTTCGTCGGTTTTGCTTCGTCATTGTCATTATAGTACTCCGTACAACAACGGACAATAGACAAGGCAATTTCTACGACTTGCCGATGATGGAGCATTCGAAAACAACCTGTTGGGCTTGCATGCTAAGCCTGGTCACAACGCCCTTCCCAATTCAAAAGCTTCTAATTTTTGAGACCGGAAACATGAGTGGATCGTTGCAGAACAAGGAGTAATCTCCTTATTACCTGACACGCTTAGTTATTGTTTCACCGTTCTTGATGTTTTCCGAATTTCCGCTGAAACAGACAAAGGACAAACAAAGGTCATTCAGCTTCTTGTGGCCATTCGTTGTTGAAACGAGACAATGACCTCTTCCCCTTTGCGACATGTAAGCGTTCCCTAGCGCAAAATACATAGCATTCATATCCCCCCTAAAGATGATGTTCGCACTGTAATCATTCCAGATGGCCACATAACATCTCAATTCTACCACCGCTTTCCAAACTTTCACTTTCCCTCCTCGTAAGACATATCCTGCATCCTTTCGGCGGAAACAAACCAAAGTCCTACCTTTTAATTTATGAAAATGCTACGCTGACTAGAGATCCCAGACTGCCAACAGGTCGCCCTTATTGTTATGGCGCGTCCCGGACCTCGGTCTTCCAATGAGCGTAGCCGGTCTCTGATCATGAGGGATCCGCGGGGAAACAATAGGCCGCGAGCAAGTGTACCATCGCCCTTGTCAATCTACTGCACCTCTAGCAATATTGATCCAAATGTTACGTCAGAGCTAGCAGCCCATGTTAAGCCTAGATCGCTACAAAGAACTGCTAGCAATGA
Source organism: Cetradonia linearis (assembly GCA_003521265.1). NCBI lineage: Eukaryota > Fungi > Ascomycota > Lecanoromycetes > Lecanorales > Cladoniaceae > Cetradonia > Cetradonia linearis. Next base: position 9,543 of record QKZZ01002059.1, read on the forward strand.
TTGGACGAGACACCTTCCCTACCAACAATTTCCGGCCAGGGATTTGCGTTATCGTTATTCTTCGATCTATGAGGATGGAGATCTTGGTGCGAACATAAGCCGAGTTCCGGGCTTTGGAACTATTGCAAATAGTGGCCCAGGCCGGGAGGTGTATCCCAGCCAATTATACATACCTTACGGTCCAAGATGGTCTTCCCACCATAATGAGCTATCTTGAACAATCGTCCAGCAAGAGCACCCTTGAACCAGGTCCATTCTTTCCATGGTCAGAGCCAGAGAAGAGATCGTCAAAGCTATGTTGACCCACGTCTGACCGCACAGAGGGCAGCTTCAAGAGGATTTTCGGTCCTCGCAGACATTTATCAACCCCCTCATAGTAGCTACAAGGATGCTGTTGGACTTCACCACGACTATAGCTATCCACATGTCGTAAGGATCGGTAAAATCAAGCATCATCATGCTAGCATACCACCTGAGACGAGCACTGGACTTTCTTTGACTGGTAGCTCTAGTCTACATCAAAGCTTTGAAGCCAAGAGACGGACTCGGCAGCCGCAAAGCACTATGTACTAGATCCAATCAAAATATACTAGAACTACCTTCTGGTTGGTCTATTCTACAATTACGAAGTACTTCTTTGATGGTAATGACATGAAAGGATGTAGTTCTCTCAAGTGAACAATGAACCCTACACATTGTCCCTGTGGAATATTGTCATTTGGATAAAGATGAAGATTAGAATACAGAGCGCTCCTTATTTTTTGAATGCCGAGCTTTGATGAAATACAGAGTGAGCATGTGCAATGTGATGTAAGATATAATAAGGATTTTCTGAATCTTTGCCGAATATATCAACAAATACTGCAGCGTCGAAGGATAAGCAACTTTGTTCGAACTTGTATAGGTCATGCATCGGAAATCCAATCCAAGGTACAACAAGGACGTCTTTACTCGATGCATCGACATGCACTGCAGTGTCGAAATACGACCAACTTTGTTCGAATATTATATAGAACATGCAGGCGCAATGCCCTGCAAGAGACCACAAACTACGCAAGGCAGCTACTTTCTTTCGACACTTCGACACTCGCAACACAATATGGAAGGGAAATTGACCAGCAATATGGCTATAAAAAGTTTACCCACCCCAGCTAAGACATCTTTCCTTTCGATTCCTCCATCCAAGCCAATCTCAATCAGGCCAGCCTCTCGTATCGTAGAACCAGCCCAAAGCCATCTTCGCTTCCTCGAAGACTCTTACGTCGGCAAGATCTTCCAGGCCAGCGAAGAGATCCACCCATGGGATCCTTTGCTCCCAGCAACCTCCGCATCGTCGGCAGGATTGCAGCCACGGAGGAACATGACGTTCACACCAACCGCCAAGCCTCAGAGAATCCGTCCAGCTCATCTCAACAGGTTCCAGAACCCGAAGAAACTGAACCTCATCAAGGACCATTCTCCTTCCCGCCCGTCACAACTCCCACATCAGAGGAGCTAGCCCTCATGGCTCGAGCACTAACAACAGCGCGACGAACCCGCGGCGCCTTTCAATCTTCCCCACCTCGTTATGAGCATATATACGCCTCCGCTGCTTTTACGTCGCCACCACCACCATACGACGGAAGTCGTGAGTCCCGTCCACCAAGATACTCTAGGCGCGGTGGCAATTCCCGTACATTAGCACAACAGTACCTCGACCAGAGAAACGTTGATTCGCGTGGACGGCGCAGCAGACGGTTTCAGCGTTCAAATCCGATCCCTGTTTGGGAGGTGCTGCTTGAGAGCACGTGGTCTTGGGAGGAGCCAGAGGCGAATGCTGAGTGGAGGAGGCAGATGAGAGAATGGAGTGGTGATGGTGCTAACGAGAGTCTCTCGAGACTTTTCCCTCCGAGCGAGGCTCTGTTGGCGAGGAGACGAAGTCGTGCCATTGGGGAGTTTACGAGGGAGACGGAGAGGCTTGTTGAGTCTGAGCGGTTTGAGGTTGAATTGTGAGTCTCATTTCACGTGTCATGCCCGTCGACGTTTCTCCTCATGTTATATTTTCTTTTGTTGTTCTGCTCATTATTTGGCATGCAAGTGCCATTCGAAGAGCGCTCAGCGCTTCTGTTTTGAGTCTCGAATGGTGTATCATGCGTATCGACCTTTTCGACAGAGCACTATCTAGTATACGAGTGCCACTCGGAGGGCAGTCAGCTCTTTATAACGAACTAAAGAAGCTACGATGAATGGCGAACGGGCCATTCAATGGATGACTTTCATGAGGCATAGATTCATGACGGGGGTATTTGAGTAGGCTATAATAACGATACATACGCATTATATCCTCGGTCTTCGTGAGAGCTTTCCCGTGCCAAGTGTCTTCCAGACGACACAGGGCCAGAAGACGCGGATATATCGTGTGCAGGTGAAAACGCGGCCAGTTCAAGATGGATTGGACGCCGCTTTACGATGCATTTTCTCCACTTATTTCTTACGACATTGGAAGTGGCACTAGTGGGTGTAGAATTAAATTAATTGAATTCCTGCAGCTCTTCAAAAAGATTCAGCATGGCCTTTATGCGTATCTCCCCCCATACTGTTTCTTCCATCTGCTCTCCACGCTTCAGAAGGATTGACCTAGGGATAATTTCCACCATCATTCGGTCCATAAAGCCATGCTGTCCTAGAATGATTCCCGTCCTTTTATTTGGAATGTCAGAGGAGGGGAGGACAAGGAAAATGGTTGAGATCTCGAAGGTCTTGTTGCTCAAGCTAAAAACAGCATCCACTTGGACGCCAACATTAGAATGCATTCGATATTGCTCGTGAACTTCCAAATCGAGAAATGATGGGTCAATGCTCGTCACCAGGTCGGCAGAGATAGAACAATATTGAGCTCCAGTATCCCATAAACAGTTGTCGTTGCGTATCTCGACAGTCGGATCAGTTTCCTCCCCATCAATTGCAGAGAGAGTGATCTCGCCAGAGATAGTAGCTAGTTTTTGGTCTTCGAGAGAGGCATGTGTCATGATGAATGGTTTATTCATAGCCGCTTCTTTTGGAAAGTTTTCTTTCAGAACTTTTCGCTCTTCGAGTGTCGCTCTTTTAGGATTGGGAAGCTGGCTGGCAGGTATGGCGTTTCGAATCCTTAGTGGGCCTAAAGGCTGGTTTGGATCATTTGCAGACTGGGCGAGCTCTTTTAATTTTTGTTTTTGGCGCCGACTTCGAATTTGATTTAGTCTTAGGGGTCGATCATGGTTTTCAAGGAGAGATTGGACATGGCTGATTGCTTTGTTGCATGTAGTGTGAACATTGATCTCACGAGTCAAGTTATCCACACGTCCATTCAAGGCGTGAACAACATTGATCAAGATCTCATTAGGAGGCAATGATATCTGCAATGCTCTGATATTCGGTGCATCTTCTGCCATATTGCGTGGGTTTTCGATATTTTGTGGGAGCTGGAATTTGGCAAGGAGATGCTGGAAAGACGGAGAAACAAGAAAGCGGGGGAAAGAGCAAATTACTCCTCCAACCGCACGCTATACCGGATCAAGTAATTCACCTGCACACATACTATTCGCAATGGCCCCGTCGATATTGATCGGTAATTTTCAGAACAATTTGATGGCAGCCTAGACTGCTGCCTAGACTGCTGCCTAGATGTCCGGATTCAGGGGACTTCTCATGTTTCAGATCCAACGAGGCTGCCTAATTTCTAATTTTATTAGGCGGAATGAGATTATTGCGAAGGAGAGTTTCCATAGCTTTGAGCCTTATCATTATTGTTGATGCATCAACACCCAAATGCTTTCAGATATGCAAAGTTCGACACCTTTGCTCTTTGCTCTCTGGCGAGCAAGTTACGTCAAGGATCACGATGTACTTGTGATCCTTCCCAGACTCCAGCATGTGGTAGCTTCAACTGGGCAATCTTGATCACGTTTGAGTCGCGTGACCACATCAATCCATGGACCCAAGGGATCAAGGGCAAATCTTCTGTGATTCCAAACGATATTGAGGCGAAGAATAGTGAGGTAAAACTGGAACTCTGCCAAGTCAAGAGCTCAAATCAGAACAAGGTGTACCAGAGTAAGTTAGATGTAGCTCGACGTAAAAGATGAAACTTCGTATCCGAGCACTGAATCTTAGATGTCCAGGAATGTGTGCTGAATAGATTATAAAGTATGGGAAGAGAAGCTTTATCTAGGGCACTTTATTCAGTTATCCATGCATACTCTCCAACCCACTGATCGTCGATCGGAGCACGCTTTTGCCCTCTTTAGCCTTATAGTCGGTGATGATCATGTCTCAATGAGCTAGAAGACTATTTCTCCCTATCTACCGGACTACTAACTTTCACGCGGCACCTAGTTGGGAAAAGGGAGTCGTATACAGGAATGTGACGTAAGACCCTACCGTACGGACCCCAAGCAATATCCGATTCGATGCAAACTATTCTGTGTGGATGAAGTTGTCTCACAATGCCGGAATTGCTGCACAACTTGAAGAAGACGTTGTAGTGTGAACGACAAGCCAAGGCCAACGCCTTGATAGACTGCCGCCCAACGTCCTTCTAAAACTGCATAGTTGTAAGTGTGCAATATCGGTATATTGACAGGATATGATATTACGGTACAGTAATCCGGTGAAGCTACGTGAACAGGGCATCAATTAAATTGAAGATATTCCCCATAGTCCGAAACGTCGCCGCAATCGGTTGGAAATTATGATGAAACACTTCGCCCGCAACTTGCTTCTGCTAGAGGTAAGAGTGCTTATTAGGAGTATGGCTAGGACCGTCAAAATCGGAAATAAGTTCCTCGTTCATGTAGATGACCAATTCCAAATCAGACATCAACAACTTGGTCTTCTTATGCATAGCCAACGCATGAGCTCCAGCAACCGCGTTTTTGATCTATGGCAAATCGTCAGCATCAGGCGTTTGATGTGATCTGACTGCAAAAATCTGACCTGTCGACCGTTAAGGTCCTTTTTTGCCAATCGTTCGAGATCTTTAGGACCACACTTAGCCGCTCCATAAGCCGTAACGGCTTTTTCCAAAAAGCCAATCCAGAGTTGCTTTCTGGTGGTCATGTTGAGAGAGCCATAATTCAGCGCCAGCGTGATTCTGCTTTGGATTGCACCATCAAAATCCCTGAGCCGATTAGTTGTAAGGAACATGATCCCTCGATGGTACTCCAGCTTGCGGAGAAAAACCGAGACGCGGGCATTATGATGGCTGTCCATGGAGCGTGCCTGCACAAACACATCCGCTTCATCCAAGAGGACCAGGGCTTTCCAGTGATGAGTACGCTGAGAGATACGGTTTAATTCATCCTCCAACGTTTTGGGATCATAACCGAGCTCTCCGGCAGAAACCTGGATAGTCAGTGTGCCCAATAGCATCGGATTGGAAATGCACATACCGCATAGAGGGGCTTTTGCAGGTGTTCCGACAGTCCTTCGGCAGTCAACGTCTTGCCTACCCCAGGAGGGCCACTAATCGTCATCAGCACAGAAGCATCCGAACAGACGTCGGATATATTACTGTAAGAGTATAATCAGACCCTGTCCTTTACCTATTACGAAGTCGTCAAACGTATGGTCAGATGTTCTGCCTAGATGAGCTTCGGCGAGGGCCAGGACAAGGTCCTTTTTCTGGGGGGAAAGTGCTAGATAGGCAAACGATGAAGGATTCCAAACGATGTCAGAAATATCATCCACCGCAAACTCCACTTCAGAGATCGTGTCGGAAAATTGAAAAGGACTAAAAGATGTACGCGC
>QKZZ01002060.1:0-11685 GCA_003521265.1 Cetradonia linearis
GCTAACCATATTTGAATGATTAATAATCCTCCATCTCACAGCAGCCTAGTAGTGTGTTTCCCATTAAGTGCCGCTGCTGTAACACATTTCCTCAATGCTTCCACGTTTATATGGGAATTCAGTGTCCTTGAAAAGATTGTTTTCGTTGTCCCAAATATGACTTCGCCAATACGGATCCTTGGGAGAGACTCCTGTACCTAGGTCATGCCAAATAGAAACAACCGCCCTTTTGTCTTTGATCACTATCGAATAATCGCTTGGGCATCGATTACAGGAATAGGCCCTTTGGCACGAGCCAAAAGTGTCACTCAATCGACGGAATGCAGAGTGCATTGATGTGATGAAAGCATCATTAGGATCACTGAGCTTGCCTATCGAATGATGAGGGCAGAAGAGGACATCTGCCTGCACAAAAGTCGAGTACGAAACCTCCTCAATACCCTCATAAAACTCAGATTTCGTCATCAAAACGACTGTGCCGCGGACGATAACCGGCTCGGCAACGAAGTCCAACCCTATAGAAGAGAGTCGGGGATTGGAGACCACGAATCTCTGCATGATGCCTGCACGGTAGCGTTGATGAACACCTTCCATACGCGAGTATTTTGTTGCCAGCTGCACGTGACGAAATGCTACAGCGTAGTAGGGGTGCAAGCGGTGACGGCTCCACAGTGGATCTGGCCATGGACATGGCGTATGATACAGATTGGATCCTTATACATCACAGCCCGTGATGGGGATGTCTCCAGGGTTTACGAAATGCAAGGCGCAGCACCCAGCGCATAGGTAATGATCCGCCAAGATATTTCCCAGCATGTTCAAATACTCTAAACGCTCTAGAGCTGTGGCTTCGCGGAGAATTGAGGAGCATTTCTGACGCAATTAATACCAAAGGTCTCTGCAAGTCTGGGAGAGTATCACTTTCTCAGGCCACCGGAGCCCGTCGAAAATGTAGAAAATAAAACCAAGGATAGATCCAACAGAAGAGATGTTTGCTTCACGGCAGGTGTCCGCAGAATAGTGTGGGACAGGAATGCAATGATTTGGCGTGGATCCATGTTCAGTCGTCTGTGATGTGGGAGACCCCAATGCTGAGTCGAGCCAAGCATGTGGTATGCATGAGGTTAAGGTAAGCCTTGTAGTATTGATACCAATGTAGCCAAAAGTTTCAGCCGACTAAGCAATTGTTGAGCCTCATTGCTCACCAAAAAGTGATCATTTAAATAATTATATATACCATAATCTTAATAACTTACGACTGCTATCAGCAGGCTATTGGAATGAGAATTGAAGGCAGATTCTCCCCTTCATATCCTCCTCGAAGACATGCCGGACTCTCTACGAGGTCCTTCCACACATCGTATTAAACGTACGAAATGCCGTGTTGAGCCTTAGCGACTTCGAATAATGAGGCTTGGGTTTTTTCGTCCCCACTCTATCCAAGCTACCCTGACCTTGGTTCTAGAGTACGTGCGACTGGTAATATCCTTTCACTTTTGTCTTAGTAAAACATGTTAACGTACCAGTCAATTTTTGGTGTTAGGAAGATTGTAAATATTGAAGGGTTGGTCCTGGACGACCTATAATTAGAAATATGTAACAATTTTATGTGATGCAGGGGAGATGAGCGTTAGGGCGGCTCTAAATTACGGTACAGAGCTACGTGGGAACGCTACCAGATATCTATCCCTTTATCAGCTTCTGAAAAACACTCGACTCATGCAACACCTGTCATACCTTCAACTTGTAATTTTACGTGTGCTGCTCTACGCAATTTAATATCATCGTTCTTTGTTGGATAGACATCATGGATTAACCTATCGCACCTCCACTCGATTCTCCACGACCACGTCTTTCTCGTAAAAGCCTACAATACTCGCTCTCCATCAACACACAATCTTCCAAAGGCTATTCCTTCGTGTTATTCTTACCTAACGTACTAAAATACCTTCCAATATCGTCCATCATTGCAGCGTCGATTAATATACCGCACCTGCGGCTTCTGCATCAGCGTCGTCCTCTACCAGTCGCTTCCCTTCCATTCACTTCATCAATCACCGTCTACATAGCCCTCACAAGGTATTGAACGGTCTCAGGGCTCTCTTCTCTGTATCTCAACACCTCTCCAGGAGCTTCGGACTCTTGACACGAACCAACCCGACAAAATCAATCCTAGCCCGACACCCCAAGATCTCTTCACGCTGGCTTCAGTCGCATCAGCCCCGGCTTCGCATATAAGGTATGGCGCATTCATAAACTCGTTCGAGGCAAGCAGGGGAGGTGGTAGAACAAGAGGCAGTCTGATGGAACTCAACATACTGTGCGGGCAAAAAGATGAGGTTGAAATATAAGGAGAGAAGTGTTACTAGCTTCAGTGGGGCAGACAGACGTTGCGGTCTGTCTCCTTAGCGCTGTATCATGCGACTCCAGAGCTTCACCCAGCGTCGATGCAACTCGTTGTCCCTGCCTACCTTGCTGGCCTCAAGACCCTGTGGCTTGCGCCAAGTTGGATTATATGCGTAATTACACGTGTCGCAGATCAAAGGCTGACCGCTTGTTTCCATCCAGGGGATACAATGATGTAGGTCACAATATGAGCTATGCCACTTCATCACCTGCGGCGACCAGTGGTGGTCAAGGACAAGTTCCAGTAAGTTGGCTGGTTGGCCCTTTCCCAGCTCAACAACCCCACCCAAGCGCCTTTTCTCGCTCAACCCTTATCGAGAATCCTTATCGAACCCTCCCTCACTTTTATCATATCGCGAAATTTGACTTTGAAAAACGATGGCTACACTTACTGATCATGGGAACTATACACAGCCAGTATGCCAGAATTGCACCACGTCGACCACGCCGCTCTGGCGTCGCGACGAGATGGGTTCTGTTCTGTGCAACGCCTGTGGTCTTTTCTTGAAGCTCCACGGGACGCCTCGGCCCATATCTCTGAAGACGGATGTAATCAAGTCGCGCAATCGTGTAAAGACTGCTGGCCAAGGACAGAAGAGGAAGGTGAGTGATGCGAAGACAATTTACAGAACTTGCTGACGTCCGCTGCCACAGTCACTCTTCGACGGCAATGGCCTACCAGCTTCACAGTCAGAAACAGGAACACCTCCTCCGAACCAAATAAATAATCGACGCGTGTCCCACAAAACATCATCTGGTGGCTCCGAACGTTCGTATTCTCCAGTCTCACGTACCGAGACCCCTGCCCTGCACCATCCTTCGAACATCGCACCCCAACATATCTTCGACGGAGTCTCTCTAAACGAGCACACCTTCCAGTCCCCGGCCCTACCCTCCTTCCAACATCGCCATCCCTCCCCAGGTTCCACCTCATCCTTCAACGAACGGAATCTCGAACTCCCGCAAACATACGAAAGACTTCTCCAAGACAACTCTTCCCTGAAAACCCGTGTCACCGAACTCGAGGTCATCAACGATCTATACCGTGGCACCGTAAATCAATACGAGCAGGGCGGCGCACCGCAAGCAGAGATGGTTCCACAAGTATCCGAGAGCACAGCTCTCAAACAAGCTCTTGAGCAAGCCCTCCACCGCGAAGAAGCCTTGAAACGTCAGGTCGAAGAACTCGAGCGCGAGAATGCAGAGTTGAGAGGCGAACAGCCAGCCCCGAAGCGCAATCGCCTCTCCGAAAATAACGCCAACGCCTACCCTGAGCCTCCCACAACTTTCACAAACGGCTTACACACGTAGACCTATCTCTAACGAACGACCACCTCGATGCCGAACCAACGACTTCGTCATATCAATCGGAACCTCATGCAATGTTGACTTACCCCCATTACATCGCTTATTGCACCTTAATGTTCATACCATGCTACAACCTTTTTTCTTAACATTTTTTACGATGGAGGAGGGGGCCGGAGGACCCTTTTGTACTAATATTACGAGTCTTCTGGCGTGCACTCATCAATCACCACATCGGTTAAAAAGTTTACTGGAATGCTAGTCCTAATACCCCTATGCCTCGCGGTTATTACATGTATTCTACGATGGGAGGAAGGGCGAAAGCTATGAGCGTGGGGCGGTAGATTGGAATATAATCATCTCCTCAAGCTTGAACATTTATTGAATGTCATATGGTGATTCTTCGCTCTTATTGCATCAGCTTCGCCTGATTATCTCAAATAGTGTCTGTCATAGCCAAGTATTCCAAACTGAATGTGCGTGAAATGCACTATGACGATCTGTTATCCACTCACTCTCCCGCTGAACGCTTTAGCTATTCACTTGACATGTGTGATTCGTGGGTCCAAACAAACAGCTCTTCTGACAGGAAAATAGAACCAACGACTTTGAGGTAATGCACACTGAAATGGTGACGCTTGTACTAAACCACAACTCTGCTGGTATACACCCTAAACGCCAATCGTCGGTAATCAAACGAATGCCGACCTACTGCTAATCCAACGATTGCTATAACAATTCTCGGTATCGTCCACAGAAAACACCTAGCCATGCACCAAAACCCTTCATATACATTCCCCTTTCATTCCGTACTACTCAGTGCCCAAACCTATCCGGCATCGCCACCGGCGCAACCAAACTCCACGTATAAATCGCATAAGCCAACCACGCACTGACAATCTTCACCCAACTGGCCCAGTATGTTCTCCCCACCGCCGCAAAATCGCCCGCATTCTCAAAATCGATATTTTGAGTCAGGAGGGTGGCGACCCAGCATGTAGCCAGTAAGAATATAACGTGGAAAAGCGAGTAGTTGTACTGCGTTCCCTGCCTTTCGTCGTCCTTGCCGCCGTGGCCGTCATCTTCGAAGTCGGAATCGTTGTCGTCGTCGAGGGCGTTGGAGGGGAGACTGCCGGCTTCGACGGCGGCGCGGAGGGCTTCGGCGCGCATTTCACGACGGGTGGATGAGGGTTGCGTGGACACGAGATCGTGCTCTGAGTCTTCAGGGTTGATTTTGCTGTAGGAATGGCTTGTTTGGCTGCCGAGGGCGATGCCTTGGGTTGCGGCGCGGGTGGTGGTGTAAGCGATTGTGAGCATGGTGACGATGGCGCCGATGACGATAGAGGCTGTTCGGGTGCCGCTGGCACGAATTAGGGGGTTGCAGTGGTGGTCGTCTGGTTCCATGGAGACGGCGGACATGGTTAGGTAGGTGCAATAGATGGCTACCATAGCGGATTGGGCGAGGCCGGCTTGAGGGTTATATTCTTGGATTATGGGGTGGACGGAGGTTGCGGAGATTATGAGGAGGACAAGGAGGTTGACGGTTATGGCGGCTTGGTTCATTGCGCAGCCGCTGTTGGCGAAGAAGATGTACATTACTATTGTCATGGCGAAAGAGAGGGTGTACATTGCTAGTGTTGAGCCGATGAGGATACTTCGCCATGCTTTTGAGTCGTAGGTTTCAATCTTCTCCAGACAGTATTCGGCCCAGGTATGCGCCAGATCAACCAACAGGATGAGCCCTAGGAGGACGAAGAGCATGGCTCCAGCCAAGGCGAAGTATTTACCCCACACTTGGAAGAAAGTCTCTGGTATGAAGAAGGTCAAAACAACGAAGACCAGCCAGAGGATGATCTTTGGTCCCCAGTAGCCGTTCTGTAGGGCAGCCCGGCCATTCTTTGTTGATTTGACGCCGAGAAGTAGTATTGCGAGAACGAAGTGGAACAGACCCAGGGCAAAGTTGACTCGCTGTACCGCAACGAAACCATAACACTGCTTTCCCTGGCAACTGATGGTCATATAGTCGAGTGTGAGATGTTCGAGTTTCTTAAGTGCCCATGGTGTGAGCATAAGCCATGATATGATAGAGTTGACAAGGAGAATGAGGGCATAGGCAATACGAGTGGCCATGCTGGACGCCTGTTAGCAGATACTTATCTCTACGCTTGCAAGGACTCTCACCTGCTCTGGAATTTCCCGCAAGCACTGCATACAGCAGAACATGTGGCGGCTCCGCAACACGATGCACCGAACGTCATCAGCTGCAGTGTTGTCAGTAAGAGCATGACTTTGGCGGCAGCGATGAAAGCAGCTTACTGTTCCTATAGACGGAACTGCCAATAGTGGAAGGGATAATAGTGCTCCCATTGTGAAAAACAAGATATTTTCCTCTTACTCTTCTTCAAGTTCCTGTGATGGAAGAGTTGTGGTGCCTGGTAGTATACGTTGACCAATGCGGCCTTTCCGCTGTGGCTTGGTCTTGGCTTGGCACCGTTTAAGCAATGATAACAAATCTGTTTGCTCTTGACAACTTCAGTCCATTAATTCAACATCATTTTTTCATCTGACCTTTCATACGACAAGTTCAATTCCTGTTGAGCTGGTGCTCGTCTTGACGACCCTCACGATGTCTCGATAGCAAACAAACAATATCATCACCATCTTATCACGCAGCAACACTGCGATGGCTGAGAACAAATTGAAGACAGCTCGCGTGGTGTCTGTAGTTGCTGCTACAGTAATATCTTTGGCATGCGGGACCAACGTAAGAGCATTGCGTCAGATCCGGATACTGTTCTGACCAGGTGGACAGTATGCCTACTCCGCATGGGCACCGGCCTTTGCCGAGAGAATGAAACTCTCCTCGACTCAGAGCAATTTAATCGTGGGTCATTCTCAATCAATTGCTCTTGGATGAGGGCCTAAGGTACGCTAGGGAACATTCGGTAATTTGGGGATGTATATTGCTGGTATACCAGTCGGATTACTTGTCGACAACAAAGGGCCCAGACCAGGTGCTTTAATAGGCTCATTGTTATTAGGAGCTGGCTACTTCATGATGTACAGAGGTAGGGATTTGTAGCTGAATCAAAACGACCAATTGCTGACCTTTCCAGCATACGAGGATGGACCTGGCTCAATGGGGATGCCTTCGCTTTGTCTATTTGCGTTTTTGACAGGCATTGGAGGCTGCGGTGCATTTGCAGGCTCGATCAAGACATGTCAGGATATCTACACCATCAAACAGCCCATATATTGATCCAGATACAGCGGCATTGAATTGGCCAAATTCGCGTGGAACTGCGACAGCCTTCCCCCTAGCTGCGTTTGGCTTGAGCGCCCTATTCTTCGCAGCAATATCCTCCTTGGCCTTCCCAGATAATACTCCGGATCTTCTCCTCCTTCTATCGATCGCTACGTTCCTGATGGTCTTTGTTGGGATCTTCTTCCTCCGCGTCATTCCGATCACACTATCCTATACTTCTGTATCTAAGGAGGAACGAAGTGGCTCGGATTCAACAACGCTATTGAAGCGTGCCAGATCCACAGACAGCAGATACAGCGCTGGACGCTTGTCACATGAACCAGGTACGCAGCCTGAAACCATCTCCTATGGTGATGACACGCCCAAGGATCCTACAGTGTTCGGTGAACCTGAAGGTCCTAGTCAGGGCGTAGAAGAGACGTCGTCTTTGCTGTCAAAATCTTCTGGCTCGGGTCCTGGGGATATTCCGTACCAAGATGCGAATGCGAAGACTGAAGCTACCCAACACTCACATCATGCAGATATACGAGGTCTTGCTCTACTTTCGCGAATGAAATTTTATCAATTATGGCTGATGATGGGCTTGCTGACCGGTATTGGCTTAATGACCATCAAGTAAGTTCAGTCTTCTTACATTCGAACATAAACTAACATATCCACAGTAACATTGGAGGCGATGTGAGATGGCTCCACTTCCAGTATCCACAGACGTCTGACATACTACAGGCTCGAGCAATATGGCATCATTACGATGATAGCGCTTCCTCTGAGTTCATCCAGGAGCGACAATTAATGCACGTCGAGATCCTCTCATTTATGAGCTTCTGTGGTCGACTTCTTAGTGGTAAGGTTCTCGCGCCATTCTCTTCTTAGCAGCGCTAAGACACTTAATTAGGCATCGGATCAGACCTCATAGTCAAGAAGCTTGGCATGTCCCGCTTTTGGTGCCTCTTCATATCCAGCTCGATCTTCCTCGTCGCCCAAATCTGTGGCACCCGCATCGACAATCCTCATTATCTGGGTTTCGTCTCCGGATTCACCGGTTTGGCCTATGGATTCCTCTTCGGAGTATACCCCTCCCTGGTTGCTGAGACCTTCGGCGTCGGCGGCCTGAGCCAGAACTGGGGTTGCATGACCCTCGCACCCATTGTCTTCGGCAACATTTTCAACCTTATATATGGTTCCATCTATGATTCACATTCGGTCATACTTCCAGATGGAATACGTGATTGTAGAGATGGAATTGACTGCTATCGTAACGCATACTTTGTCACCATGGCAGCCAGCTTGGCGGGTGTGGTTATAAGCCTGTGGAGCATACACCACGATTGGGTTGAAAAAGTGAAGCAGCGAAAAGAAAGAGATAGGGGGCGAGAGGCTTAAGGTGCATATTGTATATATATGACTTGACATGCGGCTTAGCAAATGGACCCAATTGCATATAGAGGTTGGGTTATACGGCTGACAATCTATGAATTTATAATCATCGTTTAGCCTCGTGACGTGCTTCAGGAGAACATGCCATATGGTACCATTTAGACTGGGTCACTTCAAAGAGAAAGTACTATGTGTACCCTCGGGGTATCTCATTAATGACTATCCCTCAACTCCGGCAAATTTTTATATTTTTATATTTTCATTACGCTCTGCAAATCGCCAATTCCAAGACTCTCACCACATCCTCTAACCCTTGAGCCTCACCAGAGATCTCACGAATCCGTGGTTGGCGTTGGATAAAACCTGCTTTCCGGGCTCATTCCGAAGGTTGAATTTGATAAGCGCAATCTCCAAGTCATCGAAGCGACCCTCGTTTCTCAGGTACGACTCAGCCCCTCCATATTGGGAGTCGAGCATGTCAAGAAGAGCAAGCATTGTTTCTGACCTATCCGTAACAAAGGTCAGTCGACTCGGTCAGGTTTCATAAATGACACTGGGATCAACAAACCTGACACTAAGCATAGCAGCTATCTTGCTCTCGTTCCACACTGCTTGCGAGAAGGCGGCCAGCATTACTCGAATCGCAGGTTTATAAGCCTCCAGGCCGATGGTCGAAAGAGCATATTCCTCTGTTATCTCATCCTTTGAAAAGCCGGCAAGGCGCAGTATAAGAGCAACTGCGACGCCTGTCCGATCCTTTCCCAGTGCACAATGGATGAGGCAAGGCTCGCCCGGCTTATCGCGTATGTGGCAAAAGATCTCCCGGAAGCAATTGGCACCATCGGCAAGGATTTTGCTACTGGTGGTTATGATCGCCTGCGTATCGTTTGAGGAATAAATTAGCAATTTCTCAGCCACGTTGGCTTCTCTATTCTCGAAGACCGGCACTGAAACGCGCTTCAGGCCAATGATGTCGCGGAGAGGGGTCAACCTTACTGTGTCAATTATCTCTTTGTCTGAGCGGAGGTCAAAGACCAAGGGCTTTCATGCGTTCGATGCCGGCGTTAGTAGCATTGTAGGGTTGGGCGGAGCGGAAGATGAAGCCGGGCCGGAGAGCGAGATTGTGGGGATGGGAAGAGATGTCGCGGAAGTTGTGTACGCCTTCGACTGAGATGAAGGGGGGCTGTTGTGACATCTCGGGGTAAGAAAGAGAGAGAGGACTATGCAGTGGAGGTATGCGAGCAGGATTACTATTCTCAAATGTACTGTGAGAACTTCAAGCACTGACATCTGGGAAGGACTTATACCATGTAGAAGATATGGGCTGATCGACTCACTTTCTGTACGTGCGTAGGGATCTTCTACCTCCCATCCTATATATCAAAGGGTGTGGTCTTAATGTCGCCGGAGGAAAGAATAAAGCCATGCTCGACTAAAGCATACTACCTACAGATCAGATTGCAAGCCACGAAAAATCTACATCTTACGATTCCCGTCACATACTCACCGTGTAGAGGACAATGGGCGATCTACACAAGGTACAAGGAGGAATAAACGAAGCTTACATCCTACTAGATAAAGCGGCCTAGTTGGACGCAAATGTCATGCAACTGATCTATGGACCGCGTTCGTTCGCTCTCCTCGAACTGTGCTACATCAAGCGTTATCGGTGCTGCTATGCAATACGTGCTACGAGCAAGCCACAGCACAGCAACAACAATTTGCTATTGTACTACTGTTCCAAAACGTCTCAACAAGATCTCTAGAAGGAAGATAGGCTTGGCTCATAGATGACTAAATCTTCCACCGAGATATGTAATGGAAACATCCACCCAGATGACTGAACCCTCCAGCTAGATGATTGAACCCTGTACCGTTCATTCTTCACTTTAAGCCTACTGATTGATTTGATGCTTTTGAAAGGACAGGCTTTGCCTCTTCAACATATAGCGCAGCATGGCAGGCTGGTCTAATGTCGCAAATACCACTGCACCAAAAACGCGGCCGCTCCTCAGTGAGCGGTGTTGCAATGCTTGTACTCTTCTAACAGAAAGACATTTCGGTATTCAATCAGCATTTGAAAGGACATACTTGCTACTTCAAGCCTTCGTAGAAACTGCCATCTACTGCGCTTGCGATCTTCCTATACGCATGAGTTTTGCTCCATTCTCTTACACTTTCATCTGGCCTCGGCTCTTATATACCACAGATTTTTACGCAAAGGATAGAATAAAGCCATACTTGGCTAAGGCATACCGTACATGGAGCACAAATTGCAATCCAACACACTCAGGTCGCACATCCACGAGATCAGTCGTGTGCTCATTGTATGAACAGTCTCACGTCACTTAAACTATCTTTAATCAAAATCTTCCCCGTTCGTTGACCTGCCTTCTTAGTCTTTGCTCCTTTGTAAAGAATTGTGACGCCGTTTCTCTACTAGTGAGCTTCAAAGGTTCAATCTGATAGCGCTATGCATCTTATCCTCCGCCAACCGTTGTAGAAAGGAAGATCCTCTCCGAACTCTGAAAGACTTTGATGAGCTAACTCACTTATTATGGGGGTTGGTGTAGGTGTTGGAGACATGTTGTCCATCTGATTCATACAGTCATAGTAGGCGTGAGTAGAATTTAGAAAGTATGTGCTTGAGTGAGAGGGGCTTGAAGAGTTGAAAATTTATGGGAGAGAAAAGTTGGAGCAGTAGGCAATTGAATAGGGCATCGGACGGCCTCCTTTCTGATAGACTTTGTCTTTATCTGCCTAGTCTGCGTGATGTCTTATAGTTCCGTACTATGGGTATGCATCCTCTAATGGTACACTGAGGATTCATCTCTTTTTGCCACTTTGAGGGAGTGGGTTCGGTGCTTGCATCGCGGGAGAATTTCTGTTTAGAGAATTGGTCTGGCAAGGCTTCAACATATCCACCTCGCTGATCACCCCTTGGTGCTGTCCTAATTCTCCACAGCCTTTCTCTCATATCCTCGCCGTTATCTCAACTGTCCTTTCACTGCAATCTTCGTAGCATGAATGAATACCTCGTATGCCCACCGGCGTGTCCTTAGGGGCCATCCTCAGGTTGATTGTTATATTGCCCTTCGATCCAGTATGTGATACAGAGTACACTTGGAATAGTCCATAACGAGTTGCACCCATGAATTGCATCCATAAGCCGTCTCAATCTCAATCTTCCGAACCAGGGCATACTGTAAGGTCAAGACTCTTCTTAATGCCCTTCTCGATTCTTTTCACCACTCAAGACACATCCTTCAACAACCCATCCACATCCCTCACCTTTCCCTCCGCCTCCCCCTTAATCCTCACCCCATCAGGCA
>QKZZ01002062.1:0-19343 GCA_003521265.1 Cetradonia linearis
GGTCTTGAGCTGAGGATTTGGCCAAACAATGAAGTCATTACACCCGTGAACTTAGATGGCTTGAGATTTGCAAGCCGGCAGAGCATTAGATGGTGGTGATATAGCAATGGCTGATTGATTTATCCCACAGCTATTACAGGACCGTCCACGGCTTAACTTTTACCGAAATTACTTCAGGTGCCGCTGATAGAAGTCTTGTTCAGCAGCTTCCAGGTTCGATAGAGAAGTAGCAGATCAGTCCATTGCCTAGCGAAAATTGATAGCCCTTGAGTATGTGAGCTGCACTAGAAAACTCCATGGTGCGGTGGTAATCAATCTGTCCCACAAAATCCAGGGGCTAATGCAATAAGCTGGTGTTCGCCCACGATCACACGCGAAATCCCACGGCTTGGGCTCTTTTGGAATTGATACCTGATTTGTCCAACGATCTCAATGCCCGACACATAAATAGCCAGTCGGTCCATTGAGCAGCGAAAACGAGCAAACGGTCCAAGGCTTGTGCTAGACCGAAGCTGTTATACACGCCGCCGTCAAAGGTCAAACGATCGAATAAGCTCTGGGTGGTAATGTATGGGTAGCTGTACCTTTCGTCGTCCAAGCGTCACAGACCATTTTCGAAGGCTTAGACTGAGCCTGAGATGGTCCCTTCGGCCGCGTGACCGAGATCTTAAACAAACTCAACCACTTGAGGCGGTAAAGTAGTGAGCTGGCCAAATCGGTCGCCCAAAGTTCACATACAACTGTCGGAGATGACAACTCGACAGCAGTGCTTGAGAAAATGGTTACTGTAAGTTGAATTGAGAGTTTATTGTCAATCAAAGCGAGATAAGAACGGTACTGGACTGAAGGGTTGCCGCTCGGGAATGTCGAGCTGCTCGAGAGATACTAGTTCAACAAACATCTTGAACAAAGCCCCAGCGATGATGTAAGTAAGAAGGTTATCTCGAGAATTAGCTCCAGCGAGAAGCTCGTCAAGGGAGGTATAGTGACAACGATGTTAGCTCCGAAAGCTGTCGCTTGAAAGCCCGAATCTTTTCACTGAATATACGAACAATGACGGTCACCGACGACTCAGCAGCGATAGAATTATGAGAAAGGTGCCATTAGTGACTATATCAGAAGAAACCTGTCAACCAAGACGAGAGGACAACTGCCTTGGACTGAAAGGCTGACGCTCAGGAGATTTGACCTGTTCAAGGAAGATAAGTTCAACCAAGATCATTGCCGAGGCTGTTGCAATACTGTACGTAAGAAGGCTGTCGTGATGGATGTTGTCCAGATAGAATCATGTCGACGTAGGTGGATGACAGTGGTATTAGATCGAGTGGAGTGTAATACAGGAGATCTGAGCTGCTCATTGAATCATCCTTCAACGAAGATCACGGAAAAGGTGGTAGCAAAAAAAGGGACACTTGCTGGTGGTTGTAAGGTAATGGCAATGTCGGTTCAATGGGGACGTCGCTCGAGGTTTTGCATCGCTCAAAGACTCTTCTTCCACAAAACATCAACGACAAGGCAGCGGCAATGCTATTTGTCAAAAGGCTGCCATGTTTGATTGTAGCAGTGAGCACATTGTCGACAGAGACCAAGGGATACTGGTGTCGATTCTGGGAATGCTCAGGAGCTTCACACTTCCTAGACTGCTTATCCGACGACGGGCACCGCCCGGTTGCAAGTTCTAGAATGGATCGAAAGGTGTTTTATCTGACCAAATGAAGAGGTTCAAGTCCGTGAAAGAGGTGTTGTTGGGCTTAGAATGAGATCGATCAAGAGCGGCGAGCTGTTCAAAGATTATTTTTGCAGTGAGCATCGCCGGCCAGCCTTGCTCGATGAAAGAAGGGAAAGAGCCTTATCATCGTTAAAATGGAATGATGAGAGTACTTCGTACAGAAGGTACCGGGTCGATGAAACTGTCGCTTAGGAGCTTTGAGAGCTCCTCAATACTGTCTGTTATCTCAACATCACCCCCCACTGGCTGCACATCGGGGAGATCGAAAACCAGGAAGCCATTTATCTCCGTCGAATTGGGAATATCATGGTGCATCCTAGAGAGATGGTAGCGAGAAGTATGAAGATTTGGTTGGAAGAATCCGCGAACTGGAAAAAAGCACCGTGGGTTGTGCAGAAATCGAAGCAGCCAGAATAGAAGAGAAGGTTGGAAGGGTTGGGCAATGAATGAAATGGTTTCATACTGAAGTTTGCTTTTGTAGGAAGAATACGACAAAGCTAGTCCTCGTTTAGGGAACTAGTATGCACGTAAGTGAACGGGTAATAGACTATGTATTTGGGACTGGTATTTTTTAAGGTCTTACTCGCCACAAAGGATAAGCTACAGAGATTGATTGCTATTGCCATTAAACCCACTTTGTTTTTTATTTGCACAACTAGGATTAGTTCATAGCCTTCACGGGCCTTTCGACGTCTATTCTAGCAACAGAGACCAGAACCATGTATGACATTGCCACCAGTTGTTCGGAGACGTCAACAGGACAGCAACTGTCCAACATCAAATCGCAGCTACAGGAACTTCCCCAACAGCCAAAACAATTCCAGCAGTACCAACTGGATCGTTTAAGAGAGTTCCAACAATGGCAGGGTCAGGAACAAGAACTGGCCGAGCAGGAATGGCTCTCGCTCCAGCTATTGCAGGATCAGCTCCAAGAGCGAAATCAACAATTTCAGCAGTATCATTTGGAACTTCTGCAAGAGTACATCCTGTGGCAGGCAGAGCAGCAAGAGCTATTCCAGCAAGATCAAGTCGAATACCGGCAACAGCTAGAATCCCAACAGGAACAGCTGCAGCTGGACCTGCAGCTCCAGAGGGAACCCCAGCTACAGCAATAGCTTAGCAGTACTGGAGCCGTTTTCAGCGGCATCGGGAGCAAGACCAGCAATAGCACCAAAGATAACAACCTGGACACTTTCAGGCTGCATACCCCAACTGAAATCGCACATGATAATTTCACTTCCTTTCGATTCTTCGACGATCTTATCGATTACACGCATACCTTGTCTTACAATCACATCTGCATACTCTGGCAACAAAGTAGAAGGAGCAGCGATGGCCAGAAATTTACCTTTTCTTGTATGATCTCATTTTCAGCACGCACGGATTTATTCCAGCGATCATTGTACCATTTCAGCTGCTTCAACAAATATTCGACTCATGCAACTACCGGTCCACTTACCTTGCAGCCTTCCTCCCTCACACTCATCACTGCTACGTAACAGGAATCAAAGCAAGTTCACAGCAAGGATTTGTCGACAATTCTGTCCAAGCTTACACCGGAGGACCAATCGTTGGAGGAGCATTACTTGTTTTTGTTTTCGAGCACCACGAAAACAGAGCAGAGGGATATTCGTATCATGACCCAGGAACTCACGCGTATCATGGCCTGGCACTATGGTGTGGATATGCTCTGCAGTTCTTCAGCGTTTCCGACAGCATCAGCAGCTCCAGCGATCGCCGATAACTGAGAGCCAGTTTAAATCGGAGAAGTATCAGCAGCTCGCGGCTTCTGAATGACAATCCTTTGAGTCCAATCCCGCTGTCATCTCGTCCTATTGACGAGTCCCTCAGATATGTTTTCGAGTGAGACCTTCAGCCAACTCGTCGCTCGGTGAGACCGATCGAATATGATTTTTTTGAACGTTTGAAATATCCCGAGCTACCACCCCCTGGTTTGAGCACTACGAGTCCTACGACTCCATTGACAATTTTCTAATTTGGTGCACAGAAAAACGGGCCATCATTGTGAGAGACTTCACGAAATAATGAGAAGGTGTCAGAAAAGTACAAGCATTACAATACCGCTCACTGAGGAGCGACCGCGTTTTTGGTGCAGTTGGTATTTGCGACAGAAGGGTACAAAATTTGGAAATTTCTTCTGGAAAGGGAAGAGAAAACGGCACTGTGAAAAGCAGTGACAAGCAGGGAGATCTGTACGCGGGTGTCTTGGTTCTACTGAAACAGGAGAGTATGGGTGGTACCGCCATTTTATGTTTGCATGATCTATATGACCCACAGTATTTGGTCTACGACTACATATGCTGATCACCTCGAGATATTTTAGGGCACCTGAGAGACCCCAACAATACTATCATCTCCAATCGTGTCGACGAATCTATCCTACAATATGTCAGACGAACAGCCTTTTTCCGTACAAAATTGCCGACGCCTCCCATGAAATAGCATCGCTAGAAACACGAAATCTGAGACTCGAGGCTGCTAGGAGCCGTTCGAGCTATGATTTTTGCAAGGCTGTGAAGGCTAGGGATGATCCGAAGGCCTTCATTGAAGATATCAAGTTGACCTACGAGCCTCCAGGAGCTAGTATCTACATTAAATTGATGTGTCGCGTACACGGCCTCTTCGTTGAAGTTTACACGGCTATCACTGAATACACCGGAAGATTCATTGAGAAACACTCATACTAAGACTGTACGGGCTCTATGGGATATGGAGGGCGTCGGTAAGTGCAAGGTGGAAAGAGCAGGGAAAGGAGAGCCATATCAGGCAGTCGCTGAAAAGTTGAAAGAAAACAACGATTTACAGACAGATCTCATCATACACAAGGCGGATCCGACCGCGAATGACATTGAGGTGTAACTAATCCAAGAAAATGCTGGAAAACTTGGCCCTTTCACAGCCGTACCACAAGGTTATCAGCTTTACCTCTCAAGCCACCCGATGCCTAGGAAAAGGCACCATTCAGCTTGTACAAAAAGACTTCGAGCGACATTGTCATTCCCTTATTACCCAGCGGATCCTCGACCATCACAGACGCAGCTGGTTGAGCCTGGGAGAAATCCCAGAGATCCAAAAACATGTCAAAGCATTTCCCACTCTGGAACTCCATTGTTTCCTTTCCCAGCCCTTGATCACGCCAGGAAACCACGATTGACTTCACGGATGGGAATTTGACTAGGGTACGGCATAGATCTGCGAAGACCTTATTCACACCATCGGCCCATGTACCACAAGAAAGCTCCTTCATGATCTTGAGTTCCAAGTGCTGAATCATGTTGAAGTACATTTCGTCCATGTCCGAAAAGGGGTTGTAATGGAGGTGAGCAAAGGATCCCATGGCTGAACTGACATTCGTTGGATGAACCTCGATTAAGAACGTGCCGTGTTTCCAGATGATGGGTTCGAATTCCTTCTTGACCTGCTGACAGGTCTTGTATAACGACAGCTCCAGACTTCGTAGACTGAGCAGGGGTGTTATCCGTTGGTGTGTTGGATGATTGGAGTAGCCTGAAGCTAATGATTTGGTCCGTATACGCAAAGATTGGAAGGATGAACGTATCTCATGCCCGGCTGGCGCCTCGTCCTTACCAATCGAGCGGGTGGACACAACGAAGCGGTAGATCTTGTTGCGGATTTCCGCAGGGAGATGTAGGAATGGGAACAAGGTATCTTTGTCCTCTCTAATAACAACACGTTTACTTCCTTCTGCAGGCACAGTCTCACGCATATCTCTGTCTGCTGACATATTGAAGTAGCATCTGTATTTCAACGAGGTATGCTAGCTTGAGCGAACCAAAAATTGCTGGTGGGACGTGGAAGAGGTTGCAGCAAATTTTGAAGTGACACACGAGGTAGTTCAATGACGATTCTAATATGGCAATTGAATGTAAAATAGGCTTAGCGTAGAAACATTCAAATTGAAGAAGTGAACAGTGGGTAGTAGTGTAAACATTGGTTCGACGATCACGTACTTGTTCAATCGCAAACGTATGTTGCCAGATTGCGATCCTAGAGAATGGCATATATGCACGGTATCAATGTTTCTCTGTCAGGACTGGCCACATAGAATGCCTATATGACCTACTTTGCCCTCCAGTTCTCCTAACCTTGCCGTATCGCATAAGGCTACGAGTACGGAAAGCGCCAACTTCGCAGCAACACTTACTACGACTCCCTCACAAACCCCCCGCATGTGTTGCTCGAATGTGCTACCGAAATCTTGGAATGAACAAGGGGAAAGAACGCATATAGCGGTACTACAAGTATCTAAGGAAGAACCCATAAGTCGGGAAAGGCGGCACCAAAAATCTTCTCTAGAAAGCTTCGTCTGCAAATCTTGGACGCGTCGCATCTCAAGGTCTATAACGACAGAAAGCGCAGAATGCCTGAAAACAATACGTGTCTGGCTTGGGCAAGGGGAGAGGGAGTAGAATGTCCCTGCGTCTACCCAATAATCCGAGCAAGACCTGATAGATTTCCGACTAACACGTAAGCATCCCAAAATCAGCACCAACAATGGCTCCCTCGAGACCCAATCCGATAAGATTCAGCATTGTAGCTGAGACCAGACGTGATTCATCCAGGGGAGACGACATGAGGAATGGTCTTCGGAAAGCCCAGCATGCAGACAGTGGACACGTCGAATCAGAAACCCTACAACGACGACCACTAAACATAATGAGAAAATACCAATGCGAATCTGAAGAAGACGTATCAGATAAAGCAAACTTACCTTTATACCTGTGGTGCTCTGTCCATGCTTTCAGGCCATCGTTGATACTCGCACAATTTAGGAGACACTGTCGTCTTCGATGAGCAGCAATCACGTCGATGTGTAGCTATGTGCCACTACTGTTGAGGTCTGCTGTCCGTCTACTGATGCAATTTGGAAGCCTAAAAGGTTGATAGGCTATGCAAGAGCAGGGAGAAAAGGACATGATAGGAAACAGAGACATGAAAAATTGGAGCAAGACGACTCTTCATATGAAGCGTCCGTTATGAGAGTGAGTTCGAGTTGTGAAATTCGAACGGTCACAGCGCCAGGCTAAGAATATCGATCCTATGGAGACCTCGCCTGAGAGATCATCAAGCCCAGGCTAGATTATTCCAAACCTGTGACGCAATGCAAACTCCTTTCTGAGGGGTCCCAAATCCCAGGTCCAAATCTCCGTATCTATTTTGAAGCACCAAGAAACCATAGCACGGAGATAGTATCATTAAAGACATTTCCTTTTCACCCCTCTTAACAACCTAAACGGCTTTTTTGCTAGGATATAAAAACTCCACATGAAGCATAATCGATACTTTGGACGATTTTTCTCCAACGAAAAGGAAGTCCAAGGTGAATCGTTTGACCCTTTCATAAGCATTGGAGGCCCCTCAGCAAAGAGTCTCAATCCCTAGATATGTTTTCTGACCTATCATGAAGCACTGGGAAAGGATTTCAAGACAATATCAAACCCTGGAATGGCCTTAATATCCTACGCAGAATAATGAATAGCACTTTCCAAGAAACGCAAGGCCCTTAAATGACAATTGAAAGATTCAAGTCCAGTAGGCATTAAGCCACTATTCATGACTTACGCCCTTCAATATGATGAAAATCGGGACAGATCTGAGCATTAAGACGAGTATTATGCAAATGTAGCGAGCTTGGAAAGTCAGTGAGACTAGGTGTGGTAATTTTATTCATTAAACTCCACTAGCACCAAGGCTGCTTTGGGCCATACATGAAGCTATTGAACCTACTCGTAGAGAACCCTCCATCCAGCCATCCCCTACTCCTCTTCCTCCTCATCCGACTCCTCGAGTGTGGTCTGAGCAATCCCTAGAAGTGCAAAACACCAAGTCAGCCGCCAGACCCCAAGTCAAACCAATAACGTATCTCGGTCACACTCACGATCCAAATCTCTCTGCCCACTCTGTGTAATTTTCCTGCCACCTCTCTCCTCATCCTTCTCTAAGACACCAATGCTCTCCAATGACTGCATGACCTTCCTGTCCACCGATCCGCTAGCATCGACGTGGTGCGAGGGTCTTGAGCCGCGGTTCTTGGTTGAGCCATGGACTTTGCGCATGCGACCAACGCCAACAGTCTTACGCATGTAGATGTGACGTGCTACGGCAGCAGCGCGGGTGTAGTACCTTTGCGTTGAGAGCAGGTATTAGCAAGAGTTATAGACGGCCTAGCGTACCCAGAGGCAAGGCGAATGGAGTCTGATGGGGTGGGAACGTATGTACCAGTCGATCGATTGTGGCGGAAGTTCTTTTGATGGGGATGTTTTGACTGTGTCGACCCAACCTAGACGTTATAGGCTTCTTAGCTTTGTGCCCTCGTCTCCTTCTGTTATCTGGGTAGGGTGAGGGGAGACGCACCTGGGATTGGGAGCTTTCCTTGTCGCTTCAAGAAGGCTGAGTATGCATTGATGAACTTCTGCGCCTACAACCATGAACATGACATTTTAGCCTAGTCAACCACCATTTGCATTTTACTCGTTGCCAGCTGCCATTCCGTAGTCTTCATTGCACTACCTATTGGGGTGTTTGTCCCTCCTTTTCGCTCATGCTCCTCTCTAGCTGGGTAGAAAATGGTTGAACTCACATCGACATCGCGGACACTGACACCCCCAGTCATGTTTGCGATATGTGGCGAGTCTCAGGTAAGGCAGGGTGTTGCTGCTGGAATTTCTTGCAGTGCGTCATTTGGCGGAAGTTGTGTGCTCGCTTAGCCTTGTGGCGCTAGCTCAGCCTTAGAATTACTATTCTTTCGGACAGGAATATCGCGTAATATCCGTATCAACTTTCCCCGAATGTGCGGCATTACTGACCGCGATCGATGTATTATGTTAGCATATTCGATTCTCGATGAGCGTAAGTATATGAGTCGCCGGATACAAAGAACTTGCAAGGCCAAATATCCTACATTCACGCTAGATGCTCTGTTGTCTACTGTTAATATACCCATGCCTCTATGCTTGTGCAATACTTTTTTAAAAAGCATCCGTCAACGCTCCATGACTGGCGTCTCCAACCAAGGCCTCATACTTGGCCAGTACTCCCCTGGTCACCGTCCTCTTGGGCCTCTTCCACTTCGCTAACCTTGTCTTGATCTCTTCGTCACTGACATCCATACTCAACTCGTTTGTTCCTGCACTGATAGTAACCATGTCACCATCTTGTGCAACGGCGATTGGACCACCAACAGCAGCCTCTGGCACCACATGTCCAACAATAAAGCCATGGCTAGCTCCGGAGTATCTTCCATCCGTTACCAAAGCTATGTTTGTGAGTTCAGCGCCCATGATTGCAGCGGAAGCTTTCAGCTGCTCAGGCATACCCGGTCCGCCTTTTGGGCCTTCATAGCGCACAATGAGGACCATATTAGGACTGTATGGGATCTCACCCTTGTTTAGAGCCATGTCTAGCTCACGCTCTTTGTCGAAGACCCGAGCAACGCCGGTGAATCTAGCGCCTTCTTTTCCCGTGATCTTGGCAACAGCGCCACCAGGCGCCAGATTACCACGAAGGATTTGTAGGTGTCCAGTCGATTTGATGGGATTCGAAAGGGGCCGGATGATGACTTGGTCTTGTGGAAGCGAAGGGAACAAAGCCACGTTCTCTGCTAAGGTTTTGCCCGTGATTGTGGAGATAGCACCATCGAGCAGACCAGCTGCAATCAAAAGCTTCTGGACCGACGGCACGCCACCAATATCGTAGAGATCCGCCATGTAGTACTTGCCGCTAGGAGCAAGATCCGCGATAAAAGGAACCTTGTCGCTCACTCGTTGAAAATCGTCGAGGGCGAGATCCACACCAGCAGTAGCAGCCATCGCGAGTAAATGCACAACTCCGTTGGTGCTACCACCAAGGGCCATTGTCATGACTAGGGCATTCTCAAAGGAGCGTTTATTGAGTAGATCACGGGGTTTGATGTCTTTTTCCATGCATGTTCTGATAGCATCTGCTGCTTTCACGCATTCACGCATTTTGGCGGGAGACGTCGCTGGTGTAGAGGATGAGCCAGGAAGTGTGAGACCCATAGACTCGATGGCTGTGGCCATAGTGTTCGCCGTATACATTCCTCCACAAGCACCGGCGCCCGGACACGCATGCTGCTCGATGTCGACCATGATCTCATCTTTGGTTCTCGTCTGGTCACCACCATCGTCAGGCTGTTTCAGCGTATTATAGATGTATGCGCCAGAAGCTTCGTAGCAGGTTGAGATGTTAATCGGCTTCCGAAGGAGTTTACTGTACCCGGGTGCAATGGAACCACCATAGATCATGAGCGAAGATCTGTTGTGTCGAGCCATTGCCATAACACACCCCGGCATATTCTTGTCGCAACCGGGAAGAGTTATGCAGGCATCGTGATGTTGCGCGCAAGTTACGGTCTCGATACTGTCAGCAATAATCTCTCTAGTCTGGAGCGAAAATCGCATTCCTGTAGACATCAGATCGGACCACAGCAAAACCTAAGTGTCACGAACCCTCATTACTCATTGTGATGGCATCTGATACTCCAATGGTGTTGTACTGCCAAGCTAGCATCCCCTGCCTCTGAACAGCATCTTTCACGGTCTTCCCAAGGCCCAGCACTGATTTTCCACAACGTTCAGACATAGTTCTTGATTTAAAGCGGTGGGTCGAGTCGATCTGCATCGGTCGAAAGTCTCACTTACAATGCATGCTATCGAATCCGGTCAGTATATAGCTCTGGGTGACAATGGGGTGGACAAATTTCTCACTTGCACGGATTGCCTTCCCACCACACCGACGCCACGCCGACATGGGGGCTGTTCCTCATCGATTCTTCGTCCGGCACGCCAGCGGCGTACAACATGGCCTGTCCACAATGAGCCTCGAGTTCAACCTCTTGCCATAGGATTCCGACCTGGGCACCCGGAAAGTCATGATCTTTGGTAAGCGTTGCCGAATACTTGTTAAGCCGTAATTTCCCACATTGGGAGGCATT
Organism: Cetradonia linearis; assembly: GCA_003521265.1. Taxonomy (NCBI): domain Eukaryota; kingdom Fungi; phylum Ascomycota; class Lecanoromycetes; order Lecanorales; family Cladoniaceae; genus Cetradonia; species Cetradonia linearis. Next base: position 10,725 of record QKZZ01002062.1, read on the forward strand.
GTCTGGTAAATGTGGAAAGTCAAGAAATCTTGGTTCTTCGCGCTGGGTCTGCTTCTGTTGGTTGGAGGGATCCATGATAGAAAGCTTGGACGAGGGAGCGGCTTAGAGGATTTCAGATGTCAGAGGAGGGAATATAGACAACCTCGCTAGGATAATACGTCCATTTATATAGACGCCGGAAGCATTTTCTCAAAGGGATACTAGACTGAGAAGATCATCCAAGGTTCCACAGTCCAAAGCATGATTGATGCGGTTATAACAAAAATAAGGCACGACGCCTCGTGATGTTCGTAGAATGGATATATTGGGCGGTGAGGCCCGAGATCGGAAAGAAGAACCTAGAGAGACAATGTGGGCAAATACAAAGAGATGGTGGTGTGTGCGTATCGCTCTCTGCATGACAGGGCATTGTTAATTCCTCGAGAGTCCTGTGACCGACTGAATTTTTCCAGTTGGGCAAGTGGGACTTGGGAAGACTAGAGAGGCTTTCCCGCTGCCCCCGTCTGGCGTTCATCTGCTCCACAAAAACGTCCGGCAGTGGAAGCTTTTGACTGGCCGTTCAGGACGAGCAAGAAGAGATACCGACGATACCGACGATACCGACGATACCGAAGGAAAGCGGCAGAGCTGCAGAGACTTCACGTTCGTTAGAGATTAGATTCCTTTAGATCCATAGACTCACGATAGCCATCTTCAGGGCCAACAAGGGCGAACCCCCACTGAGCACTTTGGGGTAATGATGCACCTTCGCCTTCGTGCATACCAAGCATCGAAAGGTAGAGCTAGATACTGCTTTGCCGGTACATAACCCTGCTTAGTATCCCAGTCCTGCATAAGTTTCGAAGCCATTGAACTACCAAAGGCTTGTTAGATAGAGCTACACGACGGGCAAGAAGCGAGCCGCGGGGGCTTCCCAGACTGTTGGGATCTCCGCCCTGACTGGTGGTAAGTCTTTAGCAGCCTAACTTCTATAGGTTAGCCGCTGATTTACTACCAGTCAAGTCATCCATGGCTGCTCAGTCCACGCACAAAATAGCGACAGAGTTCAATTGAATGAATGCTGCAGCTCGCAATGCGCAACATTGAGAGAACGTTTGAACAACGAATAATCCCCTTTCAAGTACTGTTCTGAGCCCCGTCGATGCGGCTCCCCTATCTTGCTTCGTCCGCAGCCAACGGAAGCTGCAGATGGCCTGCGAAAGCGCTTTCCATTGGTCCTTCAACGCCAATGAACATCAACGCACGGAACAAGGCTAGAAGCGTGGAGGAATGGTAATGTGGCCTGTGGTATTCTTAATGATGATAATGCCATCTCACTCTCCTTTTTATGCACTTCTAGCTTCGATCATCGTCACAGCTGAAGCGTTGAAAGGATCCACGTCGACTAACACTCTGCCAGCTACCACATCTGTCCAGGTTCCTACCCTGCAGGACCTGCAGGATGTCTTCCATTCTGCTTTGGGAATCATAACAGCGTTGATACGCCAAAGATACCAGAGGTTCATCCACGGTCAGCTCGATTACTTGGACATGGTGCAGCTCATAGCAGCCTGCAGCATTATCCAAGGTTTGAGACTATGGCGAGGACGATCTGTTACACAGCGAGAAGGAGGCGAGATAAGAGATGTTGGATCTGCTGACCACAAGGTAGCCAGAATAGATAGGGGTCTGAGTCTCGGTGCGATCTCGCTGTCGGATAAGAATCTGCTAGCTATCCGATACATTTTACGAGCAACAGCTGACAATATGCATGAAATTTAGATGCTGAGTCTACAGACCCTAGCTTGCTCCAGAAGCATTCGAGCTTCAAGTCCTACACTACATCCATAGCGACCTACCCTTCGATACGGACATTCTACAGACCACACCCTCAAGCTGATAAGCTACCCAACAAACCAACCCCGCTCCCCCTTCTTGTCTTCGTACACGGCCTAGGAGGCTCACTGGCACAATTCAATCCTTTGCTCACCAGTCTTGTCAATGTCGGTCCATGTCTTGGCGTAGATCTACCAGGATGCGGACGTTCGGAATTTTCACCCACGTCATGGGGCGCATATACCCCCAAAGCCATGGCTGAATTGCTCTGGGCTGTTGTTGCTGAACACTACGCAAAAGATGAGGGTCAAGGGGTGATCTTGATTGGACATAGCGCGGGCTGCTCTTTTTCTGCTCTTGTAGCGCAAGCTCATCAAGGTGCTAAAGTCCTGGCACTCATCGGTATCTGCCCTCAAGCTGAACCACCCACGGATGAACGAATTTCGACCTTCGAAAAGTTACTGCTCGTGCCGACTCCGATCTTCAATATCTGGCGAATTTGGGACAGACGAGGCGGTCCAGAAAGTGCAAGCGTGGCACGAATCGTGGGGAAGGATGCAGACATTGGGGTAAAGAGACTGCAAGAAAGATTCAATGCGCAGACTCGTACAGCGGTCTGGCGAAGGATGGCTTGGGGTTTGCTGCCAAGACGCGGCCAGGCGAAAGCGTCTGACAAAGGATTACCTGGGCTCGATGTTTGGGGTAGTCTTAAAATACCGCTTTTCCTTGTGGGTGGTGAAGGGGACGGTATCACCAAGACGGACCAGATCGTGAAAATTGGCCGAGCTTTAGGGAAACTAGACCGGCCATACAGTAGCCAGTCAGAGATTCCGGGTTTAGCTTCAAACAAGAAAGGCAGCGAACAGAATGGAGAAGCGAGTCTATTAACACCGGATGAGAAGAGGCAAAGCACGGCATCGCACAATGAGCTGACGTTGATTGGAGACCATTTCCAACCAATGCTTGACACTCCAACCTACTCAAAGAGACGTCGACTCCTCAAGACTTCTATACTACCTGCTCCGGCCTCTCATGCCCTTCTCTACGATCCTGCTACCTACCGCACTCTAGCTGGCCTGATTCAAGATTTCTTAGCCGAGCATGTCGACACTCGCTTGTCCCTTGCATGGCAGCTTCAGCATCTCTCCACGGAAGGTAAATGGGACGTCAAGAACCTTAAGAAATGGCAAGCCGTAAACCCCGTCTCTGAACCAATTGCTGGGATCTTCCGAGCGATGAAGACTCTGCGTGCGATCGACGATACGCATTGTCCAGAAATCTTTGTTCGCACTTGGAAGGGAAGGATCAAAGCAGTCATTGATATTAGCCATGAAAGTCCTGTCTATGACCCCAAAGGCGTTAACGAGGGTGGCATTGAGTACCACAAATTCCCCTCTGTGTCCAAAATTCCGCCAACGCCTGAGGAGACCAAGGAGTTCATTAAGCTTGTGGATCGTCTTCGTGGCCCCTCGAAGGAGCTCTCGCCTTCATCATCTCAATTCTCATCCCCTACTCAGTCTACAGAAGACAGGCGGCTACTTGGGGTACATTGCCATTATGGCTTCAATCGGACTGGCTTCTTTATCTGCTGCTACCTAATCGAGAAGGGGGGCTACGGCGTGCAGCAAGCTATTGATGCGTTTGGTACTAGTAGGCCGCCGGGTATTAGACATGCACACTTCCTGGACCAGTTATTTGTACGGTATTGTGTCGGATTAAAGCGGGCTCCTACCATGTAACTATGACACACCGGCTCTCAGATTGACTGTTGGGACACTAGAGGTCTCGTGGGCAGGGTCTGGTGCAGTCAGATGAGAGCATACAGAGCGAGCACAGACTATGTTTTAGCCGACGCTTGCATCGAAAGAGCTTCAACACTTTAGTTTAGCATTATCAGGATACATTGTTTGCAGTGTATCAACTAGTAGATTTAATTATTCCCGATATTCCATCTCTGCTGCGGGCTGTACCCCGAACGCATGGCGGGAACACCATCACTACTAAGGCTTTTGATGGTCTAGATTCCTGCAAGTTTATCAGCTGTAGATCAACATCGGATGATGGTTCTCGGGTAGAGACTATGTCACTAGGTACCTTGAGAACCTTATAATAGGTGACTACGTACGTTCAGAGCGTCTTGTCAGAACTCATCAATGATACTTATATCCCATATCCCATAATTCATGCCAAACTTCCGAGCGTATCAGATGTAGGTAAAGCAATGCTATACTTCTGTCCAGTGCATGCCCTTTGAGTAAAAGCTAGTCCGCCTGTCCTAGAGAGCTTATGCAATCTGGCTTCGGCCGACAAACCAATCTGACTTTCCAATTGTCCAGCCAATGTATGCCCTTCGCCTCAACTCGCCAACTCCCGTAGATCCTGCGTAGAGAACTCAAATGCCTCATACTCCTCTTTTATCTCATCCTCATGCTCCTGTACCTTAGCCTCCTCATAACACAAATCCCTTGACCCTCTTGATAATTGTATCTTATACCCCAGTACTAAATCCTCTAGATCCTCTTCCGTTAAGTCTTCACCGAAGTCTGAATCGCCTGTTCGCCGCTGTTCAGGCTCATCTTGGGCTTGTGTTGGCTCGTCGCAGAAATCGAGGTCTTGGGTCGAGATTTGTGTAAGGAGGGTGCTGGTGTTGGTATCTTCTCCTGGTTTGGTTGGAATTCGCAGTAGTGGGGGGAGGACTTGTGTAAGAATGTCGGAGAATTCGAGGTCTTGAGTGTTAAGGAGAGAGAGGAGAGAGGTTGTGTCGTCTTTCATGGGGAGGAGAGGTTCGAGGGGGGTCTTGAGCGATGCGTTGGGGCTTGGGGCGGTTTTAGTAGCTGGTGGGGAGAGTTCGCGCACTATTTGTGTGTTGCTGACGAAGAAATTGTCCCAGCAGTCGTCTGAATTATCTGGTGGTCTGTCTTGGGGCGCGAGGAGAGGGGGCTTCTGCTGGGTGGAGGATGGTGCTGGTTTGGGCTTTACATGATTTGGTAGGGGCGGTGGACATATTGGGCTTATTTTAATGCCACCGGCACTTTTCTTCGTATCATCTCCTACCTTAGGAGCTTCCGGCCTCGCGAACGGCTTTTGTGTTTTTATCGGCTTAGTACTATGGGGCTGGGGAGGGTCTTCCTGAGTAATTTGCACATCATGGCTTGGCATCTTAGGGGCCTCCGTGCTTATTCGAGGTTCCTCCTGGACAACAAGATTTCTCGATATTAGCTGAAGAGGGGTACGTAACGGCGGTGGTTCTGCTGTTGCTGCTTGACAATGGCTGGACTCTGTACCCACTAGATACTCATTCTCAATCTTCCCATCTAGTATTAGTGACCCTTCTCTCTTTCTTTTGATTCCCATGGCCATATAGTCTCCAAGATGCAATTGACTAGGCCCCACATGAAATCCTCCCTTCGTAGGACTCGGTATCCCCATCCTCTGCCTCGCCTCCCTTTCCCTCTGATTCCTCTCCTCTTTCCTTTTCAGATTGGCTTTCCTCCTGGCTTCTCTCTCCCTAAATCGATTTGCGCGCTCCTCTAGTACGGCACGGCGCTCGATCAAAGCCAATTCGCTCTCGGAGAGGCGTACCGTTGCGCCCGACTTTCGAAACGCCTTCTTGGCTTGTTTGAGGGTTTGGGGACGGCAAGATGGGGCTGTAGGCATTGTGGTTGGAAAGCGCCGGGCGCGAGGAATGGTACTAGTGCTTTGACGCCTGTTGACAGCCGGATATATACATACTTGATTAGGTTTAGCGTGGTTGAAAGAATAAACCCCCAATTTATGACTATGCCAGTGGTACGGCCTGGTCCAGGAAATGTCCACTCATAGCTTGTCTACTATATGCTTTCTGTACATCTATCATCTCCCAGAGCTGGTGAACGCAGATCTAACGGGTCATTGTCCGGGCTTTGTTGTCGCCTTCCGTGAAGTCCGTTAACCAGGTATGAGACCCCTACCGCGAGCTATCAAGTGGCTGGAGTTCCGACTCGAATCAGAATTCTCTGACCTTGCGCGCGAGTATGTCTCTCCATGGTGCCGCCAATAAGGCAACTTCCGAAAAGAAAGGTTAATGTATTCATTCTAGTTCAAGATGCGAGGAGACGACTTCTGGATGAAGCCACGAGTAGAGTGAAGAAATATCTTCTGGATATGTTCATCTATGACATGGAGACGGAAATTAGGCGACTTGATGGAAGTAGATGAGCACCTGTTGAGGACTGGCACCAGATCATTGCGATGGCTCATAGAATGTTCGCAAAGTTACTGTCAGCCAGCATGCAACCATTTATCACAATTTATATGGTATGTATCTAGAAACTTATTGCTCCTCATTGCATGTGCTGGCACGTCCAGACAACGAGAACAGGCCCTGATTCTACCACTTGTTTCCAATATGCTCAAAATGAATCAAATAGTGAACGACCATGGCGTTTCGCTTTCAGGGAATCAAACTCAAACTTAGCACTCTTCCTCCCTTCCACTCTTCCTTTCCTAGTCATGCACTAGCCTTCCATACACTGATCCATTATCTATCCCCAGTTATCATGGGAAGCTCACCGTGGGATACCATTTACCCTTTCCACCCCTCAGCACAGATATCTAAGAGCATCACATCCGCTTTTTCGAACTACAGCCAGAGATACACAATAACGTCTACACCATTTGCTTGCCACCAGAACGAATCCTCCTTCGACACCACACGCGCGACGCGGAGTGTTATATAAAAACGCTCTGTGGAACGAATAAGTGGGTAAAAGCTGAGAGAACAGATAAGTCTACCTGTGGGCTCAATTTCTTCTCGAGATGAAATTAATTAGGCGAAGATGGGACCCATGTGTCCTTTCGGGCTACTCTGCCTGAATCTTAGAAACCTCGAGATCAAAATCATCTGGTGCCCTGAGGCAAGTCTGATGCGCTAACTCTCAATGTGCTTGCCCATCGTGGATATGCTGTTCGACTTATGTCTCTATTTCCTTCGTGGCTTTTAAAAGCTGCGTTTAGTCGCCATTACGTGGTATCCCACGTGGAATGCTACCGATGCTGGATCCAGCAGGTTGCTGCCATTAGCAAGTGGGGATGGGACGAGAATTGCTCAGTGGGAACCTGTATTGGAGAAGTGGAACGTTACTTCCGCGGACAAAATAGAGACCCAAGTCTGCAATTGTGCCTCTTGTAGGCGTATGGAAGGGAATAAGTTAGCGATCTGATTCACATCTTTGTTGATCGTCTGATGGAGACTTTGAATAAGCTTAGGATCTATGGAGAGTCAAACGGCGGAGGTATACTCGCAACCGTGAGATGATATAATTATTCTGGAATAGAGGCTGCAGTGGGGGACTTTGTGAGTGGCCAGGCATAAGCCAATATCTAGAACGGGCATCTGACGCATCTTGCTCCGGGACCTTGTATAGACTGCTTTCCTAGTTAGTGCTTCGTAGAATGAAGTAGGGGAAATCGAAGGAGATGCTAAGAGGATTAAGGTCCTTGATTAGATAGTAGAACAAGTGATTCGGCTAGACTAATTTGTCTAAAGCATCGAGATCTACAATTTTGGTGTCAGGCTTAAGCGTTGACTAAAATTTTGCAGTCAGATACTACTAGAGATCCACATGATCAGTCATTAAAACTCAGGTGAGTACATCAGATCTGGCATCTCGACATTCGCCCCAATTTATTTGGGGACTAGCGCTCAACGGCGCTGCCTCCGGTGCTTATGAGAAATGAGGATCGGCAAAGCAATATGTATAGGGGCTGCCGCGCACTCTCATTCCACAGACCTTTTCTATCTCTGCCAGCTATTGACTAATTTCTGCTCCTGTTTTAGCACCTTTAGCATTAGCTATTAGCTTCTCCCACCCACCCTCGCCTGTATAGATATATATATTATATACACCCCGAACTTAGGATTGGGGGTTGCCGTTTTTGTTCGGGAAAGGGAGCAGGGCCGCTTTAGAGGGAGCACCGGGGGAGCAAGGGGGCACAGTAAGGGAGCACTGAGGGAGCAGGGATTTATTACCGAAATTTTCAGAATTTCTTGCATTTACGCCCGATCAAAGAAACCGAGCAAAATACTCCCAACCACCATCAGGATCCGCGCATAGCCCCAATGATTCCACTCTCCTCCGCCAATCTGAGCCCGACAGACGGCCCTATCCACGAACGCCACACCACTGGCGGCGAGCAAGATCCAGCCCAGTGTCTTGCGGTTTCCGAAGTACGCGGCTGAATAGATAGCCAGGCCCATGAACAGGTCTCTTGCTCCGTAAAGTATCATCAGGCTGTCCACAAGCTTCCGATCCGGGACGGAGGCTGGTGGATCAAATTCAAAGAATTCAAGAGCGTTTTGGGGCCACAGTATACCATTAATGCCAAAGCCCGAGAAGATAGTCGCAAAGATGCCGAAAGGAAGGTAGGATGATTGGGAAAGTCTTAAGGTGGCTATAGTATGTCATTTGGGGGCTGTATTAGGTAAGCAACTGACTAGCAATGAGACCATGTTCCCAAGCAATGATTCTTTTTGATTGACAAGAACACCTTGAATAGACACAAATGTATACACTGTCGATTGACGTTATAAAGGATTAATGTTATACCTAGTACTTCTTTCTAGCCGTCTCCGAATCTGCCTTGGTAGGTCTCTAATACAAGAGACCTGAGGAGAGTACTTTAATCACTCTTGATATCCTATCAAATCTCAAAGTCGCGCACTGGTAATAATTTAGCGATGGAACCTGTGTATCCTGTAATCAAGAATACCAAATTTCAGGCGGCCAATTTGCCTCAGTCCCTCAGACGTGCGCGCGCCGCCAA
>QKZZ01002068.1:0-16250 GCA_003521265.1 Cetradonia linearis
GACCAAACGTTTTCTCCACGATCCGCATCACTAGATCAACACCATTCTGGGGGTTAGGATGGCCCCTGTGTCACCTAACGAGCCGTCTGGAATATGATCTATCCACACCAGTTCCGCCCTACCATGCAATGCCCGACAGAAGAAATAGTCATCGAAGATATCGAAGAACGTTTTAAGGTCGAACATCCTCGTCGGATTATAGAGGAAATTCGTGATAGCCACTTCCCAGCTGTCCAGTGCCTTGGCTTGGAATACATTCGGTCGGGAAGTGCCGCCTTGGTCTGGCAATCCGTCCTTGAATAGCCTGATGAAGCCGTCGGCAAGATCGTTGGCCAAGTACAAATTGAAATTGGCATCCTGTTCGGTCCGCATACATTGTGTGTAGGAGAATTTCGCGTGGTCTGCAAGGGCTATCGCCGGTCTCCAGGTTTGTGGATTAGGGCAGGTATCACAACACCCACAGCCTCTGAACTTTGAGCCTCCTTGGGGCATGGTAAGCGGATTCGGCACAAGCGAGTGCGATACGAGTCTCAAATGGCGGTACTATCGGTTGAGTGCTTGGATGCGTATGTGAGACAATGGAGACCTATTTGGATGAAGGGGAGAAGAAGAGACCTTCGGAACAGATCACGGGTCAATTAAAGCTAAGGGGGTCAACAGCTGCGCTCGTTGTTCACCATACCCTAAAGGATTTTGTTCAGGGACAAATAACTTCTATATATCGTTCAGCATCTTTGACCATAATCTTGTTGAAGAAGGGAATTTTACTAGAGCCTCAGCTATTACCTGAAAGAGGTACACTACAATGACTCTAGAATCGTACGGTTGCATATGCATGGAGGTGGTTGAATGGCTATCTTATGGAATGAGTTTATGTGGAACAAGGCTATGTAAGATCTAGGTGGGCCGCGCTAGCCCTATCTGGTGGTGGCTTGGGCGATGGGTCACACCAAGTATCTTGGATTTCGGCTGCTTGCAAGCTCCAATTGGCTTTCTCTTTCGGTTTCTTTCATTGAAGGCATGACATTAACTTCGTCTACTCGAAGACAGAGTCTGGTAAGCCTCCTTATGGCCTACGAAACAACACTTTTGCTACCTTCCTTAACCCAGATACCTTCACATCTCCATGGACCAACTTTCTTACAGCCTTCTCTATCTCCTCCAGATGGAGCCCAGCGCCCTTCCTAACACCTACATCCCAAGCACCACCTATTGTTTCAAACGATTCATCCACTTCTCTCTCTCCATTGCCTAGGTGAGCCTTAGACAAGACGGCCTATGTCCGGAGAATCCTTCTCCACTGCCCACGATGATTTTCTGTTGGCACCCGGCGCAATTGCAGGTTTATTTCATGAGAACGGCATCGGCCATCTCAAGACGCAAAAGGTGCCGAATACTTGCTGCAAATGCTTTTAATAAGAATCTAGCCGTAGAAGTAAATTCCTGTTCTTTTCCTTTATTATTTATTATTTCTTTTTGTGCGTCTTGCCATGATTCATATATCGCCATGAGACCTGAGCATCGACAGACAGTCTTTGACCACCCATGCCATGAGCACGCGTTATACCAAGTATCCACTATGACAGGAAATCACTGAGTTTTTCAGTTTACAAACATACTCGCGCGGCGCTCCTTAAGGTAATGAGAGTGTATGGTGATGCACTCTTTCATGCATTCAATCAATGGGGTAGTACTTCGAAAGCGACACCCTCGTTTATTTCGCTTGATCCACATCAAAAGCGGGCTCATGATCGGTGGAGAGAGATAGAAAAATATCTATCTGAGCCTCAAGAAGGGAAGGTCCGCTAGCTTCGTTAGCCACACAAGCCCCATGGGAAAGGAAGTTGATAGGAAACAGGATATCGAGGAGTCTTGGTTCCAGAGATTCTACCCTGAACGGAGACAGCTTAGGAGTTCCACAATACATGGTTGGGACGAATTCCGGAACTGTGAAATACGCCTACTGTCATGAAATTTATTATTTGTTTACGTCCTAAAATCATAACGACCTGGCCAGATGGAAGGCGGAGCGGGTCTCCAAAAGTGTCAAAGCCTTCGTTGGAGGTGAAAGACACTTGCGGCCTCGCCAAGCTGTAGGCAGTAGTGTCTCGATACACTCTTTAGGAAGAGAATCCTGGCGTCGGAAGCAGGCTACTGATCGTAGGAATAGAAGGTCCAGTCGAGAAATGATTAACAGATCCATTTTAGCTGGGGTGTTGCTGAGATCAGCACTTTGGTTGACATGCACGGAAGACGAGGTATTTGCATTGGTGAGGATGCTGTTGTGACTTTGGAAGATGCCAGTAGTATGAAGGTTCCCAAATTGATCGAGGTATTTATGCAATAGCTGTGGATTGCCAGGATGATTGCCGTAGGTATAGCCTAGTCTGGCAGAGCCAGTGGATGTTAGGAAGGCATTGTAAGCAAGTCCAAGGCCGTCTAAATGGCAGATATTTCGAGGCTCATCAATCGTGGGATCTGCATGCACGGGTGGGGCACTTCGCTGGAAAGTTACCGGCTTCATCGCAGATATTTTAGCTTGTGACAAAAAAAAACCTACCCGGGCTCAGCTGCAGCAGGCTCATGCACATTAAATGCATCCTGCAGCGAGCTGGGTACGAGGTTGGTTGTCCGACGAGCCATGACCTATGCGTAAGCCGAGAGGGCAACTTAGCGTATTGAAGAAGTGAGGCAGGCCAAAAGTCGATGTTAACGAATCAGAACCCACAAATTGGTTCGAAGAGGTGGAAAAAGCTCTGAATACATGAAGGGACTGCGACGGTGTCAGCAGTGTTTGAGGGCGTTCTGCAGACCAAAATCAGTCCTCACATGCAATGCGTCACAAAGTCCCTCTTGGAAGGGGCTACTTTTCAATTTTCTTCATTCATTTGCATGCATGCTATTCTATTTACATGACTTCCCACTCCCTCACGAACGACGGTCAACTATCAAGGTAGCCGCACGCCCAATTACCGACTAACGCACTGTCAACTCGAAATACCTATCTTTGGGCGCAGTTGGAATAGTACCGAGGGGCAAGTAGACGGGCCACTCAATACGATGGACCTATAACCGACCTTGCGGCCAGGAGGTTAGCCATCAGAATGCCGGTGCCAACTCAGCAAAGCACTTCCGACCAACTACAAGAGCCAGCCATCATCAGGCAGTGAGAAGCCGGAACAAACCCCGAGGCAACATTCCTCCTAACCCCCGCCAATAAGTACCAGGACCAGATTGCCGGAATGATAATCTGAACAGGTACCACCAAGAAAGTGTCCTCCCATCCACCCGATCCCCACCTACTGACCGCGAGGCCAGCAAGCAAATTTCGGGAGATGAGGTAGTAGGATAAAAACACGAAAAATACAACGCCTGGGTATGTATGCATGCATGCAACGCTAAAGCGCGAACATAAGAAGAACTATCTACGCAGTCCCTGATGCTTGACCCTTTCAAAACCATGTCCTTTCCACACATACTTAGAAAACAACACCGAGCCCTTTACAAACGGGTCTTAATCACATACATGTGAAAACACACCGAAATATGTAAAACTCCTCCACACTCTAAACAAAACACTAATTCGACTTGTTTCCCTTCAACACTTCCGCCAATCTCTTCGCATCTTCATCTTTGCCGACTTTCACCGTCCAAGTCTCGATCTTGCCGTCCTCGGTCGCGAAAGGTAGTCTTACGGCCTTAGTCTGGTCGCTCTCATACTTGAACTGTTGTGCTAAGCCAGTGTTAAGCATAACCCCACCGCTGGGGTCTTGTCTCATGAGCACTCTTGTCTTGCCAGTATCGCGATTCTTCAGCACACGAAGGAACCCAACACCTTTGATCTCCCACTTCTTCTTTGACGAGTCGAAGACATATGCCTTCCCCTTGACTTGAAATACAACATCTTCGTCCTCTTCACCTGGCCCGCCAGCCGTAAGATCGAGCTGCTCATCCTGTGCCGCATCATCTTTCTCGGCGTCGGCAGCAGACTCGTTAGCGCTTTCGCCAGTGGTAGCTCCAGGAGTGGTGGCGCGAGACGTTGCAGCGGGTGCATCACCTGATGGAAGCGCCAAGCCCTTCACGGCAGGGTTGGCAGGTGTGAAGCCAAAATTGAAGCCCATACCGGGAGCCTGCGCAGGAGTGCTACTGAACAAGACAGAGCCTGGCTTTTCTGAGGTCTCGACTGTGGTGTTCGTCTTCGATACACCAAAGAGGCCGGGCAACGGCTGCTTCGCAGGACTTGGCGCAGTAATATTCACTGAAGGTGCACTGCCAGAACCGAAAAATTTGATCGGCTCCTCCGGCTTCCAAGTATGGTCACCCATCTCGCTCTGTCCATTCTTCAGTGATTGCATAGGATCAGGAACTGCTTCCTTTGACCAATCGAACCTGATGTTACCAAAGGGCGATTTGTTGACTGCCGTTGAACCTGTTTCGATCACGGCACTTGGAATGTTGGGAAATTCCCGGACAAGATTTCCATCCTTATCCTTCTGTACTCGATCGAACAAACCTCCTAAATTGGACTGCTCAGATGAATTGATGGTCACTTGTGTGTTTTGGGAGGTGGCAGTACGGAAAATATCAAAAGGATTCTGGGCTGCCGTTGCACCTTGCGCCTGAGACCTCTCCTGGCCATCGTCCATCTCCCCATCATCTTCGCCATCATGGCCATCCTCTCCCTCATCATCTGCATCACCGATCTTACTACCTTCTGTCCCTGACTCTTCACCACCCGACACATGTCCAAAAAGGTTCTGTCCATTCGGAAGTGGGGTATGAGGCTGATTGAAGATGGACTCGTTCGAGCTCGCTGCGGGCTGACTGGGAACGGAGTCTTTAGATACATCCGGCTTGGTCTGTGTGGTTTCGGTAGCGGCTGTGTCATTGGTGGTAGTGAACACGAACTTTCCACCGACCATCTTGGCGCTCTGAACCTTAGCCTTCTCGATCTTCTGTCTCTTTGCTCGCTCGCGTTCTTCGTCCATACGCTCCCACTCTTCTGGGTCATCTTCGTCTGAGTCAAATTCTTCCGCCTTTCGCTTAGCTTTCGCTTCTTTAGCCAACTGCTCGGCCAACTTTGCTGCTGTCTTGCCAAATTGCGCTGTCCAATTCGTAGTAGCTATCGGACCAAAGGTGGGTACTTTGAATGTAGGTGTCGATGCATTCGGCGGGTTTTGACTGTTTGTAGCTGCACCAAAAGCTGGCACCTTAAAATTTGGAAGCCTCGGTGTGCGAGATGAAGTCTGGATAATTGTGACGGGCGTCTTAGATGCGGCCGAGCCATCGCTGGGAGAAGAACGTTGCTGGGATTGGGGTATGTACGTCGGCGTCCAGGTAATATTGCTTCCTTCTGTGTCATTGGTTGTGGTGACATCATTCTTCTTGCCAACTATGTTCTTGAATATATTCAAGGTCTCTGATTGATCTTTAGTGCGAGGCTTCTTGCCAATGTCAGGTACTTCTCTCGGGAGCTCTTCGCCTGCCTTTCTCTTGGAGTCTCGCAATTGCTCTCCAACGCGGGCTCTCTTGCTAATGTTGGAACCATCGCTTTCGGGCCCTTCATCAGCTTTCCTCTTTTCAGCCATCTTGCCTTTACTTGCATCGTTTGTCGTGGACTTATCGTTTGCAAGCCGCTCGTCACGTGCCCTCATGACCTCAACTAAATGTTTCACAGGCGCCGTTTGTGCTAAACTAGTTCCATTCGGCAGAAGCGTTGACTTTGGCTTCTTCTGTTGCGGACCATACGAGTGTCCTCCCTGGAAAATATCTCCGAGTACTGGCATGTCTCCACCTTTAACAAGGAATATAGTATGCCTCCTGATTTCATAGAAACGAGCAGACATATCCATATCAGCGATGCTCCGTTTCTCACCAACACGCTTGTGGAGCCCTGCTTCTAGGAATCTAAGTTTCCATGCCGTCGAAAATTGTCGGTTTTCCCCATCGTCAAAGTCTGCCGGAGTTGTAGGTTGGGTACCAAATTCCCGAGTGGTGTCTGATGGTACTAGAGCTTGGGACCTGCCAGCCGGACTTTGTGTCGGAGATGATGGGCTTGGTGATGCAGGTTTGCCTTGATCTGTACAAGCTGCAGCAATGTCCGAGCGAGGAGCGGCGGGTGTAATTGCAGATGAGACATGGTCCTGTGTCGCGATTTGCGTCTCATGATTCTGTGCTGCGTTATTCTGCATCACATGCGTAGACGTACTAGTTGGAGGATCTGTGACCGTGCGAAACATGCTGCTCCCTGTATCTGGTACAGTGACATAGTTGCTTAGACCTGACAAGCTTTGCTGCTGATTTGGAAACGATACCCTATCAAAAAGGCCACCCCCTGCACTTGGTGCAGTGAATTCGTTGCCTGGACGTGACGTAGTCTGGGACTGATTATGACTCTCGTCTTTCTCTGGAGCTGACATGTCCGAGTCCTGATGTTGAGCATCATCGTTAGGTATCGTAATACTATTGGGAAAGCTGTCCCTTGTCCCCAATTGCATGGTCTTAGACATTTGTTCATCCTGGTAATTGACCCTGCGGCGACCTTCTGGTGAGGAGTTCGGTGACGGCATTTCTTCGTCTTCCTCGTCTGCAAAATCCTGAAGCGTTGCTTTGTCCATCTCGGCCATGAATGTATCAGTATCTTCCAAGAACAATGATAGGTCGTTCTCCGTAGTGAATTGTTGGGATTGCACGGATTGCTTATGGCTCATGTTCGCGAAGGGACCACTCTGATGGTGCTGCTGTTCTTCGGGTTGCCGGACTATGCTGCTTGCCGGTGGTTGCTGATTCTGGGCAAGCATATTACCAGAAGATTGCTGGGCCTGTTGAGCGACCATATTGCTTGCCTGCTGTGGCTTCGATAGACCAAACATATTACCAGTTAATTGCTGAAGTTGTTGAGCATTTATATCGGTGATCTGATGTGGTTTGTACTGGGCAAACATATTGCTGGCCTGCTGCGGTCGGGTAAGACCAAATATATTGCTAGTTGTCTGTGCTTGGGATTGGCCAGACATGTTACTAGTTGGCTGCTGAGCCAGATGAGCGAACATGTTACAATTTGACTGCCGTTGCGATTGGGCAGAAATGTTGTCATTAGATTGCTGCGCCTGTTGAGCGAACAGATTGTTTGTCTGCTGTGGCTGCGATTGACCAAACAAGTTACTAGTCAAATACTGCAGCTGTTTAGCATCTATGTCGGTGTTCTGTTGCGGTTGGGATTGGGGAATCATGTTGCTGCTTTCAAGGGGTTTAGATTCTCCAAACATATTATTAGATGGCTGCTGAGCCTGTTGAGCGAACTCATTGCCGGCCTGTTGCGATTGGGATTGGGCAAATATGTTATGGTTCGATTGGCTAGACTTGTTATCAGATGGTTGCTGAGCCGCTTGGGCGAATATGTTGCTGCTCTGCTGGGGTTGCGATTTGGCAAACATGTTATGGTTCGACTGCTGAGCAACTATAATGCTGCTCTCCTGGGATTTCGATTGGCTAAACTTGTTATCAGATGGTTGCTGAGCGTGTTGAGTGAGCGTGTTACTACTCTGTTGCGGAATGGATTGGGCTAATACATTGCTCGTCTGAGTCTGAGCTGGTTGTGACTGAGTATGTTCTGGACTAACAGGCACCTGAGTCTGCATTGGCGAAGGTGGCTTAGGCTGTGTGAGCCGCAAACGCACTGGCTTGGATTTTTCGGATGTCTCGCTTGCAGCTTGCGAATGCGTTTCGGCTGGCTTTGAGGTGCTAAGAGCTGGGGCCTTTGACGGTTGCTGCTTGAGAAGATGGCCAAATATATTGGCCGGATCTTGCGGTTGCATTTTGGCCGACTCGAGAACGCTACGAGCTGAAGATTGTGACGGTTGCTGCTGCTCAGCTACGCTTCCAAAGATATTGTTTGTAGCTCGCTCTGGGGTTTGATCCGACTGTAAATTGCTAATTGTTGGAGCCTGCGATTGCTGCTGCTGCTGCTGCTGCTGAGACTGCCCAAAGATGTTGCTTGTAGCTTGCAATTGCGTTGCAGCTGGCTTTGGATCGCTAGGCACCTGAGCATGCGCCGGCTGCTGCTGCATATGCTTCACAAAGGGTTTGATTGTAGCTTGCGATTGCTCTTCAGCTGGCTGTGTAGTGCTAGGTGCTTGAGTCTGCGTTTGCTGCTGCTGATTGATCTGTCCAAATAGATTGCTTGTGGTAGATTGGGACCGCGAATGGGCTGGCTTTAGGGTGCCAGGCGCTTGAGCCTGCGTTGGTTGTTGCTGATTGACCTGTCCAACTACATTGCTTGTCGTAGCTTGCGAACCAGTTCGCTTTGGAGTGTTAGGCGCTTGAGCTTGCGTTGACTGCTGCTGATTAACCTGTCCAGATGCATAGCTTGAAGTAGCTTGTGAGTGTGAATCGGCTGGCTTTGGAGCGCTCGACGCTTGAGCCTGCGCAGGTTGCTGTTGCTTAGGGATATTTACCGAGAACAGTCCTCCTCGCTGTTCCACACCGCTCATAGCCGAAGCGAACGTTAAACTACCTGCAGGCTTCGATGTACTAGGGGATTCGGCCTGCGTCGGCTGCTGCTGCTGCTGCTTGATCTGTCTAGACCCATTGCTTGAATTACCTTGCGACTGCGAATCGGCTAGCTTTGGAGTGTTAGGCGCTTGATCCTGCGACGATTGCTGCTGTTTATTCTGTGCAGATGCGAGTATCGTTTCGAGTTGCTGCAGAGCTGTACCTGGCTGTGCATTGCTAGAACTCGATTGAGCTGTCTCTGGCTTGCTGGAGTTGTCCACTTCATTGCGTGGCCATACTGTTGGGATAGTGGGTTTCGATCTGTTTGAATGTTCTTCAAATTTGAGAGGTTTCTGGAAAGCAGACATGTCCACGGGTGTTTGGGGAAAGATAGGTTCAGTCGAGATTGGGCCTGTATGCATAGATCTCCATTGCGGACCTTCCCTGATCAACTGTGCATCGCTTTTCTTCACTTTTTGCGCAGGGAGATTGAATATCGAGCCCTTGTATCCGGTCTGTTTGATACTCTTAGTCTCTGCAACCTCGCTCGTGAAAGGGTTATTCAACCCTGATGTAAAATCGAAAGAGGTATTAGGCGGGGCGAAGGATGTTGTGCTGAAGCCAGTGTTGCTGCTAGCTCCAAATGGTGGGAAGGATGCACTCGCTTGGTTGCTTTGTGGGCCGTTCGCTTGCTGAGTGTTTTTCGCTGGTGTACCAAACGTAAAAATATTGGCTTGCTGTTGGGTTTCCTTCGCTGGTTGACCGAAAATGGGAGCTGCCTGCTGTTCGGTATCTGTTGCTGACTGCCCGAATGTGAAAGCACCTGCTTGCTGTTTGGTGTCTGGTGCTGGCATACCAAACTTGAAGCCACCTCCCTGCTGTTGTGTTGACTGATCGAATGCATATTCGCCTGATTGCTGCTGCGATCCTTCGGCGTTGTTTGAATTACTCTGAACGAGAGGAGGCATTGACCGTTGCATCCCAGAAGGTAACGCTGGTGGGCGGGCTCCGGGCCGTCGTGCACTGCCTCGAGGCTTCGCCATCCTAGTTGAACGAATTAGGTCACACTCGGCTTGCCAACGGCAGATAGCGAGTTGCGCCCAGGGGCTATAACTCATATGACGGTGTGTAATGATAACGTGTAACGCAACGAGGATATCTGGGTAGATTATATGGAAAGATGGGACTGTATGTATGTGTGGGATGGAGGCTGGTGATGGGTGGAAGCAAGTTTGCAGAGCTTGTGTTTGTTTGATCTGAAAAGTGGGGTGACAGTGAGGGCAGACTTTTGTGTTGACGGTGAAGTTGCCGGGCTGCTCAACGCCGCCATTCGTTTTCACTCACCTTCGATTTGCAAGTTGTGCAGCCGTAGCTCTGTGAGGTCCACCAATTTGTTCACCCACAGGAAATCCTGAACCCCCCAGCCCAACGTCCCCATTCTTCGTCATATAATTCTCAGCCGTTCGCTCCGCCATTATTGCGCGTAGAGGTTATTCAGGTGAGGCAAGTTCGTCTCGTGGATATTATGCGTATGGGTAAACCTGAGGTATGCGGAGAAAACGAATACCAGGTTTTCTTCTTAATAACGCCGACACGATGCAATAGAATAGAAGGTGCGGTGGTGATAGAGCAGTGGGGTCACCGCATCCGGCAAGAGTTCTGTCATCGATTCGCTTCTCGATTCCCCTTAACGTTCACCATGGCAACTCAAGTCTCCCCTTCAGCTCAAAAACCCAGCGGTGTTCGTTCGTGGTCTTGTTCTTCAGGTTCACTGTCGTCAACCGCTGACAACAATTTTGGGCATGGATCAGCCGAGACCGTCTTACTTAAGCCTAATGCAGCATGGGAGAAGATTCAGGGGTGGGATACGCGTTACGCGCAAAATACGTGGTACAGCGCTGGATTTATTGGGTCCCATCTCATGAGAGGCATTTCTCACGTCTACACAGATACTACAGACATCATCAAGATCAACATATTTCGAGAAGCTGAGTGTGGTGAAGACTCGCAGACTTAACACAAGCGTGACATCAGCGCGCTTGTACAAGCGAGTGTAAGACGCGATGATTGTTATCACGTTGTCGGATCCGATCGATTTGCATACGAAGGGCCTTAGATGTTCGTTCAGTATTCAATAACATCTCAAATCCTATTTATCCTAGCCTAGAGCCGCTTGCCCAACACAATCACGTCCGTCCGAGTAAGATCCCATATCTTAACTCCGTCCCATTCACAGCTTAGCTTTTGTCTGCGCCTTCTTAAGCACCGGCTCCATCTTCGTAGCCTACCACGCGTGTCAGTCAACAACCTCCTCGAATCCTACCACCCCATGAGTAGCCTACCTTCATAATATCCCCCTTAATCTTCAGCTTCCCCGACATAAACAGCTTCGGTGCCTGCGTCTTCCCATCAACCATCTTCCCAAAGTCTTCATCTGATAAAGATAATGTAACTATATCCCAATTTTAAAAGGTCAGCGAGTAGCACTCCCTAAACGCCGCCTCCAGTCCTCGGAGCACTAAGTCTCCCCTCTCAAAACTCCCAGAATAGATTGTATATGAACCAAACGCACCATCAGCTTTCGCCGGCTCCCCTTTGACCACCTCCCCCTTCTGCTTTAAATCAATATACCAGCTCTCCGTAGCCCCCTCTTTATTCTTTAGGACGAAAGCGAAGACCGCATTGCCTTTCTTGACGGCGTCTTTTCGCTCCGCTTCATCGGCTTGGAGGGAGGAATTGATGGCGTCGAAGGCAGCGGAGGATGGGAAGGCAGCTGTGGGTTGCGAGCTCGTTAGCGAAGTATGTGGAGATAAATGAGGGAGGCGAAGGGTACCTGATTTGAGAGACATCGTGATGGTGGTATAAGGGCGAGATTGCGGGGTTTAGGAGAGTGCGGAATTCGTGGTTAAAGAAAATTATTTGACGGGCTTGCTGGCGGTGAAGCTGGAGAGAAGGGTGATAATGATAGAGAGGAAAGGAGAGAGAGTTCAATGACTTTGATATATTTTATTTGGTCACACTGGACTCTATCATCCTACGGGTCCTTTGTCTGAGCCTCGGCATCCGAAATGCGGCTTCATCTGGCCGGGAATTAACGGGCCAGGTCCCAGTCTGGGCTGCTACAAGGGTACTGACAGTGACATTGTAACGTTCTACAAGGAGCAAGTGACTTGATGTAGCGTCATCTTCTTCATTGAGCTAGTACCTGAAAGTACGCCAAACACCTAGCACCCTCACCGCCAGCCAAAGATAGACAAGTCCGTTCTTAGAAACCTCCGCATGTGTTCCTCCGTACCAAAGAGTAGTTCCCTTCCCTTCGCGCCAGCTCTATGTAGTGCACCATGTAATGGATTTGATTTCCTTGCCCTCAAGGGATCATCCCAAACCTTGTTGAGTTGCTCGTGCTCGAAGTCCACAGAACTCAACATGAGTGGGACATCCATGACTTCTGGTGTTTCCTGCATAGACTCTTTCCACTTCTCGTTGCCACTAATCCGAGTGAGAGGTGCCAGCGCCTCGTCCCAACTACCTGTACGTAATTGCGTATCTTCGAAGTTGAGCTCGAAGGAAGCGCAATGGCGGACATTGTGCCGGTGACTTGTGATGAAGGTTGAGATTTGGGAAGCATCAAGGATGACATTCTCCACTTCCAAGGCTCGAATTCTTTTGAAGACAAGCGGGCGAAGGGCAAGGTGCTTCGTTCTGGGACATGCTAGACCAGGACTACTAGCCTCAAGACATGTTTCTGTGCCCAAGGAGATTGGACATGGCCCTTTTGCTCCTAACCATCGGAAGCGGAATTCCTCTAGCGAAGGAGCGAAGGTCTGGAGATAGTTATGGAGGAGTTTGAGGTGATCTGTTGGAGACCCTAAGCTGATAGTATCCATGAGTATTGTAAGTTTGTGAATCTGTCTCCACCGTCTCATGGAAGTAGGGCTTGCCCCGAAGCCGGTTGAGGGATTTAGGTAAAGGGCTGCACCTGGGTGAAGGGACAACAGCGACAGAGTATCGAGCATTAAAAGTTTGCTTCGCTCAACAGCGATACGAAGTGAGATTAAGGCGTAGTCGACAATGCCGCGTCGATAGCGTTGATTAGGCTCTTGCCCTGGGCATGAGATTTTCAGATGCTTTAGGTTCGGAATGGATGAGAATGCTCGGATGAATGATGGGACATTAGCGGCAGCATGGAAGAGCGGCGAATATTGTTTCACAAGCATATCAGTCATTTCCCAGCTGCCGTATAAGGGATTGCTGTGTCGAGAGCTAGAGTCTCTCGTAGTCTGAATGTAAGGTTCGTAAATAAAAGGCGTCTCTTCCCCAGTAATCGGATCCAGAAGAGGCGCAAGAAAAGTCTCCGGACTATGTGGCACCTTGAAGTGAAAAGTTTGTACATGATGGCCTATTCGGCCTAAGGCTGCCATCCGCGTAGGCTTGGTGAAGATACTCGGACGGAAAGTGATGGCGATCTCCTCAAAGAGGACCGGCGCAGCCCGGACGCTGAAGTCGTGACAAGCCAGGCGCAGAGAGGCAAGGTCATCTTTCGGGAGGTAGGATAAGAATGCATCTCGAGTTCTGTCGGTCCACCAGAATTGAAGAAAAGAGGTCTTTGAATACATTGAAACAGAGCATGTCGCTCAGAAGCGCAACAGTCTTGAAGCAGGTGCAATGGTCAGACATTGAGATGTTCGTCAACGCATGATATAACCTACAGTGTGTTCGAGAGCCTCCCGACAGTAGCCAGCTGATCGGTAGGGGACACCACAAGTTGATCTTCACAATTTCCAATTGAGCGTAGTCAACTTCTCGACGTAGTAACACTAAATCAATTGAATTTCATCTTATCGATAAAAATGCTGCTGGAATAAGGGAATGAATTCGCCAACCATATAATGACACCTAAGGAAACAAAAACGAGGCCTCACCCCAACCATAAAAGCAGACCCATTGTCCAGCCATCACGCAAACACCCAAACTAACAAAGCACGAAAATTTGCACGCGACTGTGACTCACTCTTTGTTTTGCTTCTCAACAGAGCAGATCAGGGCGTCTAGAGCGGGCACTACATGAAGAACTCACGAGTCTTGCGCGAACATACACGGTCACGCGCCTGAGGCTTCAGCGTGAGCATGGCGGTGAGTGGCTTGAAGACGGAGAGAAGGCGAGTTTCATGCGGGATTAGGTTTGTGCCAATGCTTCACCTTCCTAAATAGGCATGGCTTTTTCCTTTTGTCGCGTGGAGAGTCCGCTCCACCTCGCGTTACATAACCTCGAAACACGCGCCTGAGGGCGGACCATCTGTTGGCGGAGAGCAACAGGAAACGCGGTCGGCGGAGGGGTTCTGGTCGATGAAGTTTTCGACTTCCTTAAAAGGAATAGCTTCCATTGTTATTGTGTGCAATACATATTCCGTTCTGGCCAAAGTACTTTCTACGCGTTTCTTGCTGCTCATTCTTGCGCCTCTCAATCGCCCTGCTACTCTAGATGCAGAAAGTCTTCATTAGGACGCGTCTTTTGTTCTCGCCAGTCAAACATAGTTGCGCTATGCACAAACGCTACCATTGATAGGACATTCTGAGCTTTTCCATGGAGATGATTAGATTTCAATCAATGAGCTTGCATGTATATAGTGAGCTTTGAAGAGATGGAAGAGATCTTACCTTCAAGACCCAGCGCATCCTAAATTTGACAGATTCAGCTACCCTCCACGAAGGTAACTCTCCTTCCACTCGTCTCAGGTCCTGCTGTGTAATCGTACCAGCTGTGCGGTAGAAAATAGCTGTTGCTCGATCGACGCGAAGACGTCTCCTCCATCTCGCTCTCGCTGCTATCATCATCAACAAGCTCAAACGCTGTTTTCTCACCTTCGTCTTCATCCTCATCCTCACTAACGTCTTCCAACACCATCCTCTCCTCCCTGTCCTCCTCACCCATCACAGCCCCAAAAACCCCCGCCTCCCTTTCCTCGGCTTCCTACACGGCCCTAGAGAGCGCTATTATCCCCTTATCCTCCTCAGCCATAAATCTCTCAAGGGTCAGGTATAACTTCTCCATTCCCGCTCCGCTTGATCTTCAATTTCATCATAATAGATGCCATAGACAGCTGTGATCGTATCGACGCATTTATTCAAGTAATCGTCGCACTAACGGGTTGTAGACGGGGTGGACGGCGATAATTTGGTTCGTGTTGCCTTTGCAGGAGGTGGAGAGGGGACAAAAACCGGCGGGGTAGCGGTGGACGAGGCGGTAGCGGATCGTGTGGCCCCTGTGGTAGTGGTAGATGTTGCGTTGTTGATACATTGTGGGCTGCAGCTATATAGTGAGGCGTCGAGGTGAAGGGATTGGGACTTAGAGTGGACACGGCTGACGCAGCCATCACCTGGTATTTAATTAATGGAGTATTTCCTCGGACAAAGCATCCCTTTGTGACTTGGTTTTCTTCCTTCGTGCATACAGGCTTTGTCTAAGTCTCGGTGCTGGACAGAAGCAATGTCTAACTGTTATGATGCGCCACAATGTCGTTTGTCGTGGCGGCATAGCTCGCAAAGGAAGTCCATCCCAAAATTCAGAATAGCCGATTGATACGCCCATGATCAGCGCCAATAGTTGATTGAATATGGCAGAAGTGAGGAATAGGCGTCTTTGAAAGCTGCCTTCATGCGTGTCTTCACTTGATATTGAGAGTATAATGGGGATTGAGGATGTGTGTTGTTTACATGACATGCTACTGCTAATTGTCCGAGGGTGCAAGGCGCTCATGCGAATTCCTTATGGTAGCTGCCTTAGGATTCGAATCACATTAGCTCTCGTGAGTGCGTCTCTTCTCAAAAATCGTCACGCTTAGGTAAGATTGAATCTCCCACAAAGACCGCGATCTAACCCAGTTCCCGAATATGTACCTGCTATTCTGAACGACAGGCCATCAATATGCTCGTATAGCCTGTCCCCCATCTCCCACATCCATCCCCTTCTCACTCACTACAATCTCTCCAGTCACCGTTCCCCTCTCTCTGGCAGCCTCAGCCTGCTCCTCCCTAATCCTGTCCAAAATATCCGGATACCACCTCTCGCCCACATCCTGATGACTCTTAATCCTATTAAACAGCGTCGCCTCCCCCAAATGTCTCCACCTCCCTTTCTCAAATGTAAATTCCACATCATCCACCCTCTCCCCTCTCCCCCTAACCCTCTCATCCCTCAACTCCAATGTCTCTGCGGGGATATCCACACTCTCAAATGTAGCATCATAGCTCACGCCTTGAAAGAAGGGCACGCTAAATCTTGGCCCAAGGCCCGCTTGTGGTGAGAGGACGCGGTGTGTAGTGCTTTTACAGACGCCGTGCGTAAGTGCTTCAAGACCTTGACCGATTGCAACAACGAGGGTGGAGGGAATGGGGGAACAATCGATCCACTCTCCCTGAAGGTTTTGGGCTTGCAGCCCTGTGTGCGGAGGGACTTGAAGTAGGTAGGAGGTCAGCATTGAGTCTTTGTGGGGACCCACGCCTTGAGAGGAGGGGAGGGAGGAGGTGTCGGGGTATTTGACGATTTTGAGCTTGTGTTGTTGGTCTGAGTCGAAGAAGCGGTCGAAGGCCGTATGGGGGAGGTGGAGGGATTCGGCTATTAGGGATGTGAATCTTGTGGAGAGCGTGGACATTTCGGAGATGTAGGTTTCGTACGTAGGACGGAATTTGGGGAGGGCTGCGGGATCGGGCCATTGGTTCGGGGAGCGGAGATTGTGGTAGAGTGGTGAGGCAGGAGT
>QKZZ01002071.1:309-14793 GCA_003521265.1 Cetradonia linearis
ACTAAAGGAACATATCAACAAAACAGACAAGCAAAGTGGTAGTACCTGAGTCAGCAGGAGGTCATGTGTTGGCTTCAGTTCGCGGATGCTATATATTCTTTATACATATATAAAATTAAAATATCATTAGGATATGTAATCTGCACTGGGATATCTTCTAATATAGTTTTTATATAAGTTAAAATTCTTTACTAAATACGTTGGCAAATCCAAACCCCGCCCTGCTGGCCCTTAGACGGGAGCGTTGGCCCCGGCGCCAGCCCCAGGCGCAATGGGCTGGGCGGCAGGGGGACTCTGCGGAAACCTAAGGGACATTTATCTGGATTTTTACGCCTCCAAAGTTATTCTTCTGCAATTGTAATTATTCTCGAAAGCTTGTGTTCTGACTTTGTACTTTCACATCTACTCACCATGGGTAAGAAGCAAGCGGGGGAGAACACAAAGAAGGCTGCAGGCAATGCAAAGGTCTTTAATATACCCTTGACGATGGTTCGCTCATCAACATTCCTGATAACTCGTCTAGAAAGCCGAGGTAGCGAACCAAAAAGCAGCCGCTGAGAACGTAAAGAAGGCCACAGAGGAAGACCAGGAATGGTCCAAAGGCGCAAAGTCGAATGCTAAGAAGTCTGCCCCTCCCCACTAACAGGCCTGTTGTCATTCTGAAATCATGTCTAGGGAGGAAGCCGAATCCAAGAAAGCCGAAGCTGCACGCAAGAAAGCCGAGAAAGACGCTTTAATAGCACAAGAGGAAAAAGACGCCCGCGCAGCCCCGAAGAACGCAAAGACAGCCGTCAAAAAAACCCGCGGCCTCGACCTCTCCCAGCTCGATGAACCCTCAACCTCAAAAGCTAATCCCGCCCTCAACGCCACCGGCATCGATAACGCCCTCGATGCCCTCTCCCTCACCTCTAATAACCCCTCGGAGAAAATCGATAGACATCCCGAGCGCAGATTCAAGGCAGCATATGCGGCGTACGAGGCTAAGAGAATGCCGCAAGTGGAAGAAGAGCATAAGGGGTTAAGGAAGAATCAGAGGATTGAGTTGATAAGAAAGGAGTTTGAGCGGAGTCAGGAGAATCCGTTCAACCAGGCGAATGCTAGGTTTGATAGTACATGGGAGGAGGTCAAGGAGATTAAGGAGAAGGAGAGGGAGAAGACAGAGGCGAGGTTGGTGGAGAGGTGAGGACTAGGGGGTCTACATGGATTATGAGTTATGGGTTATGATGGGATAGACTAGATGTGGCGTTGTTATGGGTGATTGAGTATCTGAAGATTCCAGTGTAGCTGGATTGCTCAAACAATCTTTGTTCCTTTATCATCTCCGATACTTAGCCTGATCGCTTGACATCCGACCAACCCTTCTTCCTCCGGCCACAATTTCGAGTACCTCAGAAACTACGACCCGAGAGAACAATTATCTCGCTTTCGTTGTGGCCATTATTATGGGAGCTTCTCTCAGCTTGAGGGACTTCTTACGTCCGAACGCCACCTCTGAACCACATCTGTACCAATCTCTGTACACGCACAACCACACTGGCACACGACATACAGGTCAAAGCCTTTATCAATCATACTCAGAAAGGCTAGAGAACAAGCTCATCCACTCCACTGAAACTTTCTGCTCAACGACATGTAACCTCAGCTTCGGCAGTCTCTTAGCTGTATGATGATCTCTCATGTTGAGCCTAAAGCCTAATGCTATCTCTTCAGAGGATTGCACATCGAAATCAGCCTCTTTATTCGGCTCCCTACTGTATTCGGAGATCTCGCACAGACCCTTGAAGGCTCTCCACCCTATCCCTCCCAACGTCGCACATGTCGAAGAGGATGAAATTCGCTCGCCCATTGGCTGTATTTGAATATTAGAGTGTCGCGGACGAGGCTGCCGCAGAAATCTGTAGTCCTTTTTAAGCCTGATTTTTGTGACGCAATTAAAGTAATACACAACTTTTACTTACCACAATAGATAGACAGCTTATGTTCTTTCTCCAGCTTAATTATGAACAATCTCTCGACTTCGGCCTTGAATTTTTTAGAAACGAGACGGGCTGTTGACTATGTGTGGAATACTTCAAAAGGACGATCGCGTGAACGGAGCTCCTTCAAAACCGTGCCCCAGATCTCTTGAGAGAGTTGCACCGCCTTGCTGACAACACTTGGCGCCATGTCTGCGAGAATTAAGGTCGTTGGTTGAGGTAACGGTACTTATCGGCTTGTTAGTACGACATTTTGAGCTCTAACAAGTTCAGAAGGTTGTCGAAGTTTCTCCTGAAAGTGGGTCATTGTCGCACAAGACATTTACAGTGCATAATAGGCCACTTGAATGAATTTACAGAAATTTACTGACAGCCAAAGTGTTCAATATGCAAGATAATCAGCGGGACATGAGACAAGTACGTCGGCTTTCTCGCGGAACGCAGGAGTACGATGAGGACTCGTCGCAGAACTAAGTCGATTGCCAAACACCTGCTATTTGAGTGCCTCAAAGAAGTAGTAGACACCAAGCATTATCAGTATTCCTGGTAACCAGGAGCACTTCGAATCACGGTAACGCTTTTGAGGCTCCTGCACCCGCTCTTGTCTTTTCTCTTTCTCACGATACCACAGCTTCAGCCATCGTTACATTCTATCATTAGGTAAGCTTCATACAACTTCCATGGTATTATAGTCAGAATCTGATAAGTCCAGAACGCCATCATCATCGAAATAAAGCGTACGCTCAGCGGCTCGCTCATAATAGAGTTTCTCCGTAGAGAACTTGGGGTACTCCGACGTTTCGCTCATCAATTCCATCCAACGTAGACCATGGTGTCGGGGAAGGCGGTGCTGATTCTTCATCTTCTTTGCTTCGACGTTTGCCTCCAGGAATAAGCCCATATACACGTTCTCGGGCTTAAATTCAGTTTCGGGCAGTATCAAATGAGGTAGATCCTGGAAAATGTTAGGAAATACATATACGCAGTTGAGCAACGGGATCAGACGTATTGAGATTGCTACTGCTGCAACCGCCAGCTTGTTTTCGAAGTAGTTGGTAAGCATTTCTTCTGATCGAATGAGAATTCTCTCGCCACGCGATTGAACTTTGGAGAGGGAACAATGCAGTCACTTTTTCTTCCCCTGACTTGGACCGCAAGGCCTTTTTCGAGTCCCTCCGGAAGCACCACTTCAAATTCATGGTCATTTTCTCTTTTCCTGAATCTTTGCTTCAACTTCCTGATTACTGGTGTGTCAGGATTAGTTCCTCGACGAACTAGCTTATTAGAGAACCCATAGAAAAAAATATCTTCGATACGAACACAACATGGCAAGTTCTCTTGAAATTTGTAGACTGCCCTATCTTTGTCTTCTTTGTCAAAGTGGCTGAGAGTGAACGTGGCCAGAGACGGGTGATGGTAAAGATCGTAAAAATATAGAAAGCATTAATCAACCCCAAGCTACATCTGTTAAGGCTCATACACGCCACCAAGAGTCTGGTCACCCAAAGGTTTAAAGACTTACCACAATCAGCATGTAACCATACCCTAGGTGTATGCACTGTTTGGAATAGCTCTTCACCGCCGGCTTTGAATAGTGCTGAAACGCGACGGACAGTTGTCCAAAGGTATGCCAGCTTTTCTTGTGATTTACGATCTTGAAAGCTGTTGATGACCATGAGCCAGAGCCCTAAGGGGAAGGCTGAGCTACGATGACATTGAAGTAGAAATTGCAATGTGAGAGAATGCTGGAGACCTAGATGGCTCTTGCATGCTTCCTGGAGATGGAGAAGGTATGGATGTAGCGAGTACTGAGAGTGATCTGGGCAGGTGACCCGAAACTTTTAGCAAGGCCCCTAAGCGAGGCCCCTACCCCCAATAATTAGGCGGCCCTAGGGTATTTTTTGGGCAAGCGCTAGGGGTTCTAGGAGGCCTTAGGGTCGACCCAGTCACTGTAGCAAAAAAATTCCGTGTAGGACCTCATTTACCCCGCCTCATTTACATATCCAACTTATTCGAGGCTCTGCTTCTCCCTCTGGCCCTTTGCTACGGGACAATTGCGAATCCTTTCAACACCAAGACGTACACTCAATAGCTGCGGACTCTTAAGACATCTAGTTATCGACCAACTCAAAACCTACGAACGGACTTCTCCATTCTCAGCCTATATCACACCTCCCTCTGATTATCTCCCAAGGCCATCATGCCTCGCCGCCAGCGCCAACGACCGCCTCCTGAGGCCGCTGTATCCGCCAGCGGTTTCTTTACTCTTCCATTGGAGATTCGCCAGATGATATATAAGCTACTCTTAGTCCAAGATGGTGGGTTAGCCATAGCACACGATGTATTCAAGCGGATCAAAACTCGAAGAGACAGCGAGCAACCTTCTACTTGTCGACAGTGTGGCATTTTCTTTTCCAGCAGCACAAACCTAGCGCTACACGAAGAACGTGCTGCCCATCACCATCAAGTGTGGTTACATTATGCCGCTTATCCAAACTCGCGTAATCTACCAAATCTACCAACTATTAGCAATTTGTTCCTGTACACCTGCCGCCTGATCCACCACGAAGCGACGCCGATTCTCTACCAACATAACTACTTCTGTTTCAGCGACCACGAGACAGCAGATTCCTTTCGCTGGAGCACTAATCTCGAATATTCTGGCTTGGTTCGTGAGATCGGTGTCAGTTGTGGAGGAGCGCACCGAGTGCGGCAATCCCTAAATGCATGGAAGAATATAGGACAGAACTACTCTCAGCTCAGGCGAATCACTATTCGTCTCGGTACTACAGCCGATCATTGGGATGTGCGTGGAGTATATTCACAGCTTAAGGAAGCGGCACGAAACCTTCGAGGATTAGACTCGGTGCATCTTCAAAGCTTTAAGTTTCTCAAATTCTTGGAATGTCTCCATCCAATGGTGGAGAAGCAATGCGATTCAGAGATGGGGCTCATGCAGGTCCGCAAGCATGTCACAGTTGCTGATGAAGTTACAATGGTCATCAGGTCTTCGGAGCAGCTCGTGTACCTTACCCCGGACGACGGGATGGTTAACTGGGACATGGGCATCTCTAAAATCTCAATTAAGAACGCAACGCTATGGTGGGGACACATCGGAGACAAGGTACCGAACAGCACTAGCCTTCTCTGCTAGAGGTGTGAACGTGACGAAGATATCACCCTTTTGTGACGGAGAGACCCTGGATGATTCCACGAAGCCCAGGAGAACCATGACAGTTTTCTGCCACTCACCCTTCGATGCGGTGCATGGTGAATGCAGTGAAACTTCCTTTAAACCAATAGCTTTCTCCCTGGACCTGTATGCAAAAAGTTTCTCAAGCAAACATGGTCACCTTACAGCTTCAGCATTTGCTACTCCTCCATAAGGCCTCTCGCATTAATAAAGAGCTTCCATTCTTCTTAGATAAATGAAGCTACAACACCATTGTGCCAAAGCTGTGAGGATCAAACCTAAAGTGATCTACCCCAAAACCCTCCTATTCCCTTTCCAAGAATATCCCTTCCCTACCACATTCCCCACCCCACAAGAGAAACAACCACAACCATACACATTATCATCACCTATCATCTCAACACAAAACACACTAAGAACCCAAAGACCAGAAGCCGAGGGGAAAAAATCCCTAAACCCCGCAAAGAAAAGAGGATCAGAAAACAAAAGAAGCACCCACATCGAAGCTCCAAAATGCGCCTAACGCCCCATCACCCCTCATCCTTCATTTACAGGAAGATTCGCACAAATCTCCCAGTATCCCACCCGAAGATCTGAGTTGTGATAACGTGGACTCATGCCGTTATGGTACTTGAATATCTGAACAGAACCGGAAATGGGGGACTTAAATCGGCTGGATTCCTTGACACGATGGTCTTATACGTGCTTGTCTCTGCGTCATTGCAGGGACTTTGTTTTTTCGGTGGGTTGAGCATGGATCATATGGTTGGTGATTTGCTGATCTCATAATCTGATCACTGTCTGGCTAGAGCGGCGGGATTGAGCAGCGATGTGCCAATTTTGCTAAAGACTGGGTCAAGGAGGTGGTGATTTGGGTTAAAAAACGATGTGGAGGGAATTTGTAGCGAAGGAAGGCCGAGAGAGAAGAATCCAGTATATCGTATTGGAGGGTTATTTGCATGACCATACGTAGTTTGTGTGAGAGGTATCCTCTCCGTAGCCTGCCACTTCATCCGAACCAAGGCCATCGAGTGCAAGATTTATCAGTCCACCACCCGCTGATATCGAGCACTTTAGTTTGCATTACTACGTTGTTTTGTCTCCTATTTCTGTTCCGTCTGCCGTGCATGCATTCCCCCATAATCTCATCCCTACTTAGTGAGATGGCCGCCCAAACTCATTTACTAATGACTCATGCCCCCAACGCCTAGCTGAAGTATCACCGTGAAGCCCTACATATCAATCATCTCATTAAATCTCAAAACACCATTGCCGCTCAGCATGCCATCGACACCCTCAGGCATTCTATACGGACGAGCAGCACTGCTGGATGTATGTTCCTCGGACGTGTCAGTGACGAGGACAAGACCCGCGACTTTGATGGATTCGATTAGGGAGGGGACCATATTCTAGGATGGTTAGTATTTGGATTAGGGAGGGGTGACGAGATAGGGCCTCACTAGTAGTCTAGAGCTGCATACAAGGCCCATGAAGTTGTTGCTTTGTGATATTCTGACGGCTTCTTTGACGGACATTGAGTGATGGCCGTTACTGACGACCGCTGGGCCGGGAATGTTGGCGCCAGGCTTCGCGGCTTCTCGCTTTGCTCCAAGGTCATTGCATAGTAAGACTGGGTCTGCAAGTCGGTCAGCACAATGGTCGAGATACGAGGAAAGATAGATTCACAATTGGGCTGCTTCCAATTCAAAGCTGTGCAGATATCTGGGTTGTAAGAAGTGAAAACTATAGACCTCATGAAATCTGGATCCTTCTCCTTTGTTGCCCTGGCGTGGTGGAAGACGTCTTTCAAGATTGCGTCGGCGTAGTTGTTAATATTGGGACTTGGGCTGAGATTGAGGTTTCGTTCTTGAGTAACTGTGGGAAAGAGTACTTGGAGATCGACGTGTATGCTGGTAGGGAGGTAAGCAAGGACATCCTTCAGTGAAATGAATGATGCGACCAGAATCTGGTGGATCGAAAGTATATCGTCGACTGTCGCCGTAGCGAGTTTTGCAAAGAACTCATCACGGTTGTGAGATTCGGGTCCGAGAGAAAGGTATCTCTGATAGCTCATCCTGGCGATGGGAAATTCGATACCATGGTAATTAATAGACCACCGTGGGTAAAGTACAGGCACCCGGTCACTAGTGAGCTGAACAAAGAGTTGTACGTAGTCTCCTGACAAACTGGAGCCAGTGATGAAGGCGCTTGGATGTGAGTCAAGCTGACTCGTAGCCCTCCAGTACGTGGCGAAGTGTGTGATATCGAGCGGTATGCCATGGAAAGGCTTTATGACCTGGAAGTTGAAGCTGATTTGACCAATGGCCCGGAGTCGTGGATCGAATAACGGTAGACAGCACTGACCACTACTGTTCGCAATGGCACGGAAGAGGTTGGGCAAAGCTACGCTTTTGGCGATAACTTTGGAGCCGAAAGTAGGAAATATATCGAAATCAATAGCGAAAGAATCGAGGTTGTCTATTTGAAATGAAATGATCTTGAAGTCTTCCTGTATTGGAAGCATTATGTTCCGGGGTATCACATCGGACGATTTGGAGGAAATTGTAAGGCGAGCAGCTGGGTATTTGCTGTCATGATAAAACAGTATGGCTTCGGAACCAGCAGCTTCGAAACTCAATTGTATGAAAGTCTTATTATCAAGGAAATTATGGCCGTAGCGACGGAGCGGAATGATGGGTGGTGGTAAGGACAAGTCTGGGATACCATCTGCGTCTAAAGGAGCGGGAGCGGAACTTGCTGGTATGGGCGAGATGAGGGAGTGTTGTGTAGTCGGTCTTGGGACGTCCGTGATTCCAGTGTCGGTCGAACTCAATAGCTTCATGCATTGCATGTGGCCTTCCCAGGTTGCGTAGTACATTGCCGAGAATCCCTTCTCATCTAGTGTTTCCACATCTACGCCTCTTTCAAGCAAGGTCCGTATGCAATCCACGCGCCCTTCGGACGCAGCGTGAAAGAGCGGTGTCCACTGGTAGAGCTTGTCCCGTTGATCTAAGTCTGCACCATAATGTTCTAACATTAGAAGGGTATCTGGACTTTGACCTGATCGTGCTACGAGGTGCTGTGGATAGAGACCCTCCGCATCCGGAAGCAATTGCGCATGCCTTTCAAGTAGTAGTTTCGCAATGTCCATCGACCCATACTGGCAGGCCAAGTTTAGAGGAACATGATCTGACTCGCTTTCTGGATCGATACGAGCGCCGTATGTGAGAAGTTGCTGAGCGCAAGATAGTTCGTGATGGACGATGGCATGGATTAGCGGCGTGAAGTTGTCGTGGTCCAAACTGTTAATGGTTTGAGGCCCATGCTCCAGTAACGCTTTGGCTAGTTCGACGCGACCATACATGCAAGCATAGTGCAATGGCGTCCTCCCATAGACGTCCACTCTAGTGACATCAACAATTTTTCGCAATGCAACTTCCAGCACAAGACTTCGCCCCGAAATAGTGGCCTCGTGTAGGCAATTCCTCTCATTGATCTCGTCCTCGGCATGTAGGTCCACCAACCCGCTTTGCAATAGGATATCCAGAGCCTCGTTGGGAGCATCCGTAATCGCAGCCAAGAAAATCCGCGTGAATCTTTCTCTAGCATCAGGAGATGCTCTCAGACGGGAAATCCAATCGTGAAGGACAATCCCGTTTCCAGTGCTTGCAGCCTGAAGTATCTGAGAATCTGTGTCGCTGTTATCGGTACCAATGGATTGGCCGGTTACTGTATGCTCTGCTGGCCTGCTCGAATCGTATTGGACCTTCTCGCCCTCAGCCCAAGCACCAAGCTCGAGGAGACTGGTTGTGGCTTGGTCCGAGAGGTCACTGATGACGTCGCGATTAAAGCATGGCTGCTTCTCGACAGCACGAGATAGGTACAATTCTTTGGTCCGGGACTATGAAAAGGGTCAGTCAAGGCTGAGCGACGCAAAATCGAGCACAGCGGACCTTTGAGGTTTTGTCCCACTGATGATAGTTAGCATATCCTCGATATCTGCGCACACAGCATATTACACACTTTCTTCAATATCTTTGAAAATGCAGTAGCGTTAAGCTCGATGAATTGCTGACTGGCCATCAGTATTGATTAGACAAGAGCGCACGGAGACCGACCTGCAGTTTGTTCAGGTCGTTGCCAAATTGCTGGAATCCTTCTTCGAGGGTCATGAAGCTTGCGGAGATCTTGGAGGCTGTTCCGCTTCTAGCTTGCATCACCTTCTTCTTGTCGAGAAGGGTTTTGAGGCGGAGCTTGAGCTACTGGAAATTCAGCGATTATTCGGTAAAAACGTTAATGTAGAGCAAACCTCCGCCTCCTTCTGGAGGTAGAATGCATTGACTTTCTCAAGCTCTCGTTCCTGAGAACAACTGTCAGCATTCTGCGGTCGCACGCCGGTTCTCCAGCGGTTG
The DNA here is from genome assembly GCA_003521265.1 of Cetradonia linearis. NCBI lineage: Eukaryota > Fungi > Ascomycota > Lecanoromycetes > Lecanorales > Cladoniaceae > Cetradonia > Cetradonia linearis. The sequence continues at coordinate 9,891 of QKZZ01002071.1, forward strand.
TCGTACCAATCTAAAGAAGAATGTAGCTTTGTTTGCCTGCAGAGAGGCCTGAGGGTCAAGGGCATCGGGGGCATTGTTTGTAGCATTCTGAGGAAGGAGGGTGGGTGTAGCGCTCAGCTGCTTGATGAGCTGCAGCAGTATTAGTGGGGCCGTCGACATTTTCGGGTGGGCACAGGAACCTTCTTTAGAGCCTTATAATTGACAAAGCTTGCGGCGTATTCAGGAATGTCGAGTTGCCGTCTTTGCAGATGTTTGCCAAACTTCCTGAAGGTTGGGCTCGGGTGTCAGGCTTTTGTATTGGTATTGGCATTGCAGAATTCGAAGCTACAGGCTTGCAGAAGCTTGTTGATATTTCAAATGAATGAGAAATGCTGCACGTACATGGTTGTTGAAGCGGGCCTGAAGAGCCGCAGAGAAGGTCGAAAGGAGGTATGACAAGATCAGACAAGCGGAATCTAGCAACGTACATCTCACGCCATAGTTGAGGATGAAGCAAGGGGAGAAAGTGAAAATCCCAATGCAACGGTCGTACTATAGACCCAGGGACTGTAGGACTAAGGAGGAATCATGTGGTTGTTGCGCTTATCGTGTTAAGTTGCTTCCCCAACTTCCCCAACCCCTCAAGCTTCTCTTCTACACCCGTGAACACAAGAGAGTCCTAGAGAGATCTATACCCCACCTGCACTCTAATGTGGGGCAATAACAATTCAGCTGCCTTGACATGCAATTCGCCTCCTTTATTTTCGACCTGGTTTGAGTCCAGACTTTTTGAACGTCAGGGCCAATTGATCGACCAAGACCCGAAACGTGCCTCAAACTTTTTTGCTAGATCCACGTACCACGGGAGTACCTTAATATCCCTTAGCACCATCATGAGCCTCAAGCTAGCCTCCTTCATCGTTACAACATTGGAGTAACTAATAATTACTTCCCTATGTTCGGCAAGTTAAGAATGGTGGGGCGAAAGACATGGTACAATCGTCTCGAGTGACCCATCAGCTGGATCTTATATCAGAGCTGCCAAGATAATACATTCAAGGAACAGTCCCTGAACCTTCTCTGACACCTACGGGACACAGTGAGATGGCACGATGGCTTTTACATCATGATGAGTGACCAAAACTTAACTTTCAATGGCGATATGGATGGATTATGGTGGGCTGCCGACTAGTCTTCTAATATATACAAGGTTCCCGAGACACTGTTCGTCCAGGCCGTACCCTTTACCTATTGTCCTTGTGCTGATAAATATGATTCCCAAGGTACAAATGAAACTTGTTGTGACACAGCTTTTGTGCAATGTGCATGTAGGGGTGCTGGATTGCCCCGAAAAAAATGTCGCAAATTGGCATTAGCATCTTGGAAGATCCACCTAGGCGGATGAGCTGATGCAAGATTGATACTGTGCAGTTAAGAGATCGTAGTGATTGCAAATGACTGGTATCCATGTGACCAAAGCTGCCCAACTTTCCCCTTAACCAGAACGCCGCCATATATAATGTTGGACTAGAAATTCTGGGCAATGCCAGCATTCCCTTGCTGTGGAATTACAGACGGATTCTCGATACGGGTGTTCCGCCTGGCTTGAACATCTCGAATGACTGGCTGACCACCACCATAACTTCCATCCCCATAAGGACCGTGTTGTGGCATGCCTTCATCGTAGTACAACCCATCGTTGTAATATTGCTGGCCTGGAGCTCCGCCCGGAATGATACCTTCCCCAGAGGTATCTGATTTATGAGCTCCTGAGTAGGCCGAAGAAGCGTTTGAAGGTCCTCTGTGTATATCCTGGCGGTTTCCGTTCGAGGGAACGGCCCCGAGAGCACCAATGGTCTCAGAGTCGTCGCTAAGTGGTCGACCGTTAGAAGGGCTTCGGACAAGAGGGTCGCCCGACTGCACATCGGAGCTTTTATTAGTTCCACCAGTTGGTGAGCTATTGGCGTAACGTCCATTGTCGCTACCACTTGTGGACCTGGCTATGCCAATAGCGCCTGCGCCGCTTGAGAGTGTCGTGGACGCCTTCCTGGCCGATGCGGTAGTAGTGCCCCAGCCGCGGTAACCAGCGCCATCAGTCTCTCGCATTTCAGAAGGCTCATCCCCGACACTGCTAGCACCTCCAACGACAGGCAATGTTGGGTCATTGTTTGGGTTAAACCCGTATTCCTCTACCTCCTTTCGCCGAAGGTCCTCGGCCTCTTTTCGCTGCTTGCGTTTCCGCCAGAAGAAAAGTGCGGCAATAACGATCAGGGCGACAGCCACCACTGGCACCACGACAGCTACGGCAATTTTGCCGCCTGCGGAGAGACCTGAGCTCGTCGAGGCATTGGCTGCGGAGGTAGCAAGTGCAGCAGCGCCTGAGGTTGTGGATGATGACTTTGAACTGCTTGTAGGTGGTATTACTATAATTGGGAATTCTGGGGTAGACGCGGTGGACGTGATAAGAGATGTTTGTGGTGCGGCTGCGGTGTTGCCATTTGTATCGGTTGTAGCGGGTATAACTGATGTGATAATATGTGTAGAAGGTGCTTGTTCTATTGTTGTTGTTGTTGTTGTTGGAGGAGAGCTGGCAGAAGGAGTAAAAGATTGAGGTGTAGCGCTGACGTCTGTAGTCGGTAATGAGGAAAATATTGTCGTGGTTGGGGGCGTGGTTAGAAGCGTGTCGACAAGAACAGAAGAAGCTCCTACTGCACTTGGGGTTTGCGGTGTGGTCACTGAATGTTGTAATCAGTACTTGTATTGAGATGAAATGGGTGGATGATTTACCTGTCACATTGTTTACTCCAGGTGCTTGAAGGTTCGCCATGATGCGAAGATATTTGGTAGTAGAGGAGCGAAATTCGGGGATTTGTCGATCTAGTCAAACGAGCGGAGAAACCGCCAAATCAAATAAGGAGCGAAAAGTCGAAGAGAACAAGAGACCACAAGTCAATGTGTCTCACGAATGATGAACGTATGGAATTGAAGTTTGCTGTTGATGACAATGGCTCCTGAGGTTGGAGTTTCGCGATTGCTGTCTCAGGGAGGGCTTGTTTCATTCAATTGGCTAGCCTGTTCTCCTTCCACCCCCAAAACACCGACCGAAATCCCTACAGGGCAAGGACGATGTTGACCTTCGATACAGTGTGATTTGACCAGACGCTGTCGAAAGGCAGTCTGCAAATCAATGGTATTTCGTGATGGTGGCGTGAGACAGTGAGACCTTGGAAAAGGTGCGGAGGTCGAGTAGTAATACGTAGGATATTAATCTTACTTGACTAAACCCAATTCGCGACCCCCTAATTCTCATAGTGTGAGCCTCGGACAGAAATAGTCCTCGTATTACTCCATTGCTCGGGTGTGGCTATGCACAATTGGATTTTGCCGGCCTTCAAGAAGAACATGTTCGTGAAGAGTACTAAAATATCTTTGAAAAATCGAAGTATTTTGCTTTAGGTGTTAAAGGTGGGGTTTATTATTGTTGTGCGCACCAGTGGATCGCGCAGCGTCACCCGCTCTACGTCTGCATGCTGCAAAGATAGTGGCACCACTAGGCCAGAACTCTCGATTTTACGATCCAGTATGGAGAATATGCCTATGTACACTGTAAACATCGTCCATGTGGGGCTTCTCCACGCACAACGAGATCATTGCTATTGAAGTTCTTCAAAAGCAGAGAGCTTCTGTTGTATAATTCCTCGAATCCGATCTACTACCGTTTTCTACCTTAAGCAAAACCATGTAGTCTCACGAGGACTTGGGCAAGCGCGTGGAATACAATGTGTTCGTCGCTCTGATAAAGGCTACGTAGATCACACCGTCTTCCTCAACGGTTCTGTTACGGCTTGTGCGACCGATGTCATCACTGGTATCTCTGGCCAAGGTTTCTTTATGGCATCCGAGAGCTTAACCAAGCATCCGTCTGGTCCGGGTATGCAACCTATGAGACCAATAAGTACCTTTGCCGGTAGCAGAAAGCAGAGGAAAGGTCTAGTAGCGAACCGTTCAGTACAATTATCCCTTTCTCCTCGTCCACCCTCATGACCTTGACATTCTGCGTCGTGACCTGATGACCCCCCATACGTCCTGGCATCCTCTTCCCAGGCAACACCCTTGATCCACCGCCCTGACTCTGTCCAGCTGAACCCATTGATCGATGGGTCAACGATACACCATGCGAGGCCGGCTGACCATGAAATCCGTATCTCTTCATGCCACCTGCAAAACCCATGCCTCGTGAGCTTGCCTTGGCATCTACGTATTGCCCTTCTTGAAACCAACCAGGGCCAATCATCTCCCCAATACTCAGTAGACCCCGTTCGTCCCTGACCTTGAATTCTACCAAGTGCCGTTTGGGACTCACGCCATGCTCAGCATAGTGACCTAGCAAAGGACGTGTGACATTGCTTGGATGCTTCCAGCCAGACCCCACTTGAACTGCGTAGTACCCATGTTTCTGTCTGGTTTTATGTGCGACCACCTGAACTCGGTCCATTTGTACAATTGTGCATGCTCGTCGCCGACCAGTTTCTGTGTCGTATATAGCAGACATCCCCTTCTTGGTGCCCAATGCCCCCGTGCGCAAGGGTGTAGTGTATGCTTTCCGCTTTAGAGCAGCGTTAATAGAAGTTTCTAATTCGGGCAAGCCATCGCCTCCTCTTGTGAATCGTGTATGTCGAGGGGTCGAAATCGATTTGATGCTGTGTTTTGAGACAAGGCCGAACGCTGCGCGAGGAAGAAGGAATAAAGGAGGAAGCTGCAGGCAGCCATAACAGGCTGATGCTGCCATCCGAAAAAGATGCACGAATCGACGTGACAGACTCAGAAAAGCATTTGAAAAGTCGAGCTGGATATTTTGTCATGCGTGTATAATATCAGCATACCCGTACCGGCTTACGTCATCTGGTGCACGGCCCCACCTGAT